>RCUC01142020.1:0-25761 GCA_003697995.1 Taxidea taxus jeffersonii | reverse complement strand
AAAAAAAAAAAAAAAGAAAGAAATTAAGGGGGAGAAGGAAACACCACTGGTAAAGGGTGCTGCTTTGATACGTAGATTGTTTTAGCTGAAGGCAATTGAGACCTAGCCAACTCAGAAAAAGCTTCTCACCTCCCCTTAGCTGTCTACGGAATTCAGAGAGGGGGCCTGTAACAGGAAGGGAGCTGTTACCAGAGATAACTGTTTACATCAGAAAGACTTACCTGCAGGGCATGGCAAACATTTGTTTACCAACCGTTGGTGAATTGTCTTCCTCCCCCTTGAAGCCCTGGCCCCCTACCCTTTCCTCCTTAGCTCTGATGGTAAAGAAACCTCTAAGGCGGGAGCGCCCAGCTGGCTCTGTGAGAAGCCTGCGACTCCCGTTCTGATGATTGTGAGTTTGAGCCCCAGGTTGGGTGCAGAGATTAAGTGAATAAATAAAATAATAATTTTATTTTAATAAAATTTAAAAAATAAGTTAAGTGAATAAATAAAAACTAAAACAAACAACCCTAAACCCTCCATTGCCTGACTGCCGAGGGACCAAGGGCACACTGCCCAAAATAGGCCACTTGACATATTGCTTATTTAAAAAAAATTTTTTTAAAGATTTTATCTATTTATTTGTGAGAGAGAGAGAGAGCGCGAGCACAGGCAGACAGAGTGGCAGGCAGAGGCAGAGGGAGAAACAGGCTCCCCGCCAAGCAAGGAGCCCAACGTGGGACTTGATCCCAGGATGCTGGGATCATGACCTGAGCCGAAGGCAGCTGCTTAACCAACTGAGCCACCCAGGCGACCCTAAAAATTTTTTTTAAGATTTTATTTATTTATTTGTTAGACAGATTACAAGTAGGCAGAGAGGCAGAGAGAGAGAGAGGAGGAGGAAGCAGGCTGTCCGCAGAGCAGAGAGCCCGATGCGGGGCTCGATCCCATGACCCCGGGATCATGACCCGAGCCGAGGCAGCGGCCTTAACCCGCTGAGCCACCCAGGCGCCCCATATTACTTATTTTAAATAAAAGTTATTGAAGAGAAACCTATTGCAGGAAGGACACTCACAGCTTCCTCTGTCCCCCTGAAAGCAGGAAATAAATCTCCCCGGTGAAAGGCGCCCTCCCTGTACCAGGAGCTAAAGAGACACATCCTTATCACCAGAGATGGGAAATTTAGAGCCCAGAAGGCTATAGAAACAGCTCTTGTTACTTTTTACTAATTTATGACCCCACCCCAAATTCTGTTTAGAATTCCTTACTAATTGAAGCCATCCCAAAGTGAAGTTTTCTTTGGTCTGTCAATTCCTCACAGATTTATTGTCTTTGTGTAAAGAGTATAAACACTGCTCACCTTGGTTATTTCTTTTTATTTTTTAAGATTTTATTTATTTATTTGACTGACAGAGATCACAAGTAGGCAGAGAGGCAGGCAGAGAGAGGGGAGGGGAAGCAGGCTCCCTGCCGAGCAGAGAGCCCAATGTGGGGCTCAATCCCAGGGTCCTGGGATCATGACCTGAGCCGAAGGCAGAGGCTTTAACCCACTGAGCCACCCAGGCGCCCTCACCTTGGTTATTTCTTAAGGTCTCAGTTCCATAACTAGGCCTCCATGCACATGTGATGAAACTTTGTTTTTTCCCTTCTGTTAATGTGTCTCAGGTCAATTTAATTCTTAGTCCAGCTGGAAGAGCTTGGGAGTAGAGAAGACTCTTTTCATCCCTTTGGTTGGCGCAGTTGGCGGGGTACTTGAACTCGCCAGACATCACTCACTCCAGATCCTGCAGCAGTTCAGAGAGCCCGGACATCTGATGTACAACTGGCCAAAGGTAAGATTTCTTACCTTGTCAGCTCCCCGGAGTCTCTGTCTGTGGATTCCAGTGGAGCCAGAGTGGGGAGAATCTTTTTCCCCCCTTTCTCTAAATACCAATTAGCAGGAGAAGATATTGTAAAAGAAAAACCTTGGCTTAGCAATTCTTTGTAAAAAATTTGATAGAGTAGCCTTTGGTTATTGGCCCATTTCCTCCCAGAGATCGTCTTTGTTTTCTTTCTCTGTGTCTTTTGTGTTGTTTGTCATAAAAAGGAATTACCATAGGGCAGAACACAGACAGAGGGCCAGTAAGCTGGCCTCAGAGAAGGGCATCTATTGGGACAAACTTTGTTGTAGATCCTCTATGTAAAGACAGGATGAGGTTTTTTCCTTTTGTTTTGGTCCTAAGAGCTTGGCTTTGTGACCAGCGAGAACATTCTCTCTGGTCTCTGCCTGTGGGAGGGTATACTTACCAGAGTGCACTTTGGTGGCCAGTGCAGGAGATGCAGTTATAAGTCGCCCTCTCGTCTGCCCATGACAGCCTGGGGAATTTGTCATAAAAGGTCCCAGAGCCTGGGGAATTTGTCATAAAAGGTCCCAGAGCATAAGGAGCCTTTGTTATCTAACTTTTGTTGCTTGTCAGTGCTAGAAAAATTCTATTCCAGTAGCACCTGCCCAGTGACATAGTTTAGTGGGTCTATGACTAGAGGCATCTCACAATTTCAAGGGGGACCGGAGACATCCTTACCTCCTGTGCCATGAAAGTCTTTGTTCTTTTTTTTTTTTAAGATTTTATTTATTTATTTGACAGAGGCTGAGATCACAAGTAGGCAGAGAGGCAGGCAGAGAGAGAGGAGGAAGCAAGCTCCCTGCTGAGCAGAGAGCCTGATGTGGGACTCCATCCCAGGACCCTGAGATCATGACCTGAGCTGAAGGCAGAGGCTTAACCCACTGAGCCACCCAGGCACCCTGAAAGTCTTTGTTCTTACACTAATTTTGGGAGTGAACTTCTGGATCATGGAGCCTGCATCATCCATGCCCTCTCCAGACGCCTCTTGCATCTTTGGTTAAGCCATTAAAAGTCTTACTGGGGGTGCTTGGGTGGCTCAGTCGGTTAAGTGTCTGCCTTCCGGTCAGGTCATGATCCCAGGGTCCCGGGACTGAGCTGAGCTCATTGGGCTCCCTGCTCAGTGGGGAGCCTGATTCTCCCTTTCCCACTCCCTCCGCTTATGTTCCCTCTCTCGCTGTGTCTCTCTCTGTCAAATAAATAAAATATTTTTTAAAAATAAATAAAATAAAAAGGCTTCTTGGTTTGAGTCACTATTAATGGATCCCGTTCATCAATGGTGAGACGATAAATCCTTAAATTGTCTATATTTGAAGAAAAAAAAAAAAGAAACCCTTTACAAAGAACTCTCAAGGTGCCTGAGTGGCTTAGTCGGTTAAGCTTCCAACTCTTGATCTCAGCTCAGATCTTGATCTCAGGGTCATGAGTTCAAGCACCGTATTGAAAAAAAAGAACTCTCTCTTAAAAAAAAAAAAAAAAAGCAATGGGGGGTGCCCACTGCGCTCAGAGTGGCTCAGTTGGTTAAGCGTCTTTCTTAGGATCAGGTCTTGATCCTGGGCTCCTTGCTCAGCAGGAGTCTGCCTCTCTCTCTCTGCTCATGCTCTCAGTTTCACTTGCTCAACCTCTCCAATAAATAAATAAAATCTTAGAGGAAAAAAACAGAACTCTCAATTGTCTTATTAGAATAATGGCTAGCCTTAGGATTCCTTTGACCAAAAAAAAAAAAAAGACTTGGGGCACCTAAGTGGCTCAGTCGGTTAAGTGATTGCCTACAGCTCAGGTCATGATCCCAGGGTCCTGGGATTGAGCCTCACATCAGGCTCCCTGCTCAGCAAGTGAGTCTGCTTCTCCCCCCCACCCACACCCCATGCTCTCTCACTCACCCTCTTTAAAATAAATAAAATCTTTTTTAAAAAATTAGACTTAAGACAAATAAATGACTATAGCCAAGGTAAATTTACTTTCTTAAAATCCAGTCCCACCTGCCGATTTTAACTTAACTTCTCTTTCCCTAAAAGACTTGCAGAGAGCATTCCAGCCTAATCTCTAGGTTCAAAACATACAGGCTAATCTTGTAAATGCCGCAAGCCAGAAAGTGAATTTCCAGAAGCACCTGGGACAGGCAGTAGGGCTCACTTTGCTGTAATCAAGTCAGCCAGCTTCAGGCATTTTATGCAATAACCTTCACAGATGTACTGGACACCACCTCCCTACCCCCCTTGCCCCCCATTTCAAAGAACTCATATCCCTTGAAGAGCAGCAGACCTTTTAAATTATAAAGCCCTTTTTCCTCCACTCTCAAAAGATCCTACCAAATTTAGAGAGGATTTAGAATGACTAATTGCTCTTCACAACCCCACTCACAGAGACTTTGACTAACTGCTAAGGGGAGTTCTTCTGACCCAAAATTATACTATGGTCATTACACAGGTCACTCTGCCCCCTTGAAGACACCCCCCTGCCTTCAGAGAAGAAACAGGTGACCAAGATTTCTCCTAGGCCCTCCTACAAATGATCTGCAAAAGGGCAATATTCAGAGACAAATAAAAGCCTAAGTTAGGGTGCCTGGGTGGCTCAGTGGGCTAAGCCTCTAACTTCGGCTCAGGTCATGATCTCAGGGTCCTGGTATGGAGCCCCACATTGGGCTCTCTGTTCAGTGGAGAGCCTGCTTCCCCCTCTCCCTCTGTCTGCCTCTCTGCCTACTTGTGATCTCTCTCTCTGTCAAACAAATAAATAATTTTTTTTAAAGCCTAGGTTAAACTGTTGTACTCAGAAAGAAGGCTTTTGTTAAAAATGCTTTAAGCAGACTGTATAAAGGCATAAATCTTTTGATTCCCATTTTAGATTTAAAAATCTCCATATAAAGAAACAAACTTGGGACGCCTGGGTGGCTCAGTTGGTTAAGCAGCTGCCTTCGGCTCGGGTCATGATCCCAGTGTCCTGGGATCAAGTCCCACATCGGGCTCCTTGCTCAGCAGAGAGCCTGCTTCTCTCCCTCTGCCTCTGCCTGACTCTGTCTGCCTGTGCTCACTCTTTCTGACAAATAAATAAATAAAATCTTTAAAAAAAAGAAAGAAACAAACAAACAAACTTAGTTAAAAGTTGGACCAATCCCTTGATATTCAGGCTGTGGTCCAGTTCTTTGGGGAATTAAAAATGTCTTTGTCTTAGAAATATCTATAAAACCAGATATTCAGTCCTAGATGGAAGTCACAGCCAACCTTGCTTTACAAGCCTCACCAATTTCTCTAAATATGTTTATGGATATTATACTTTTTTTTTTTAAGTAGTCTCCTTGCCCAGTATGGGGCTTGAACCCACCCTAAGATCAAGAGTCACATGCTCTACCAACGGAGCCAGCCATGTTTATGGATATTATAAAATATCAAGATACTGAAACAAAATTGTCCTATACTTAGAAAACACCATTTACATTCTTTCTCTGCCCCTTAAAATTATAAATCTTATGTCTTTGAAATGACATAGCCCACAACTGCCTGAGAAGAAAGGGGAAAAAATTGAGTACAGGGGTAGTAGGCTTTTTAAAATAAAAGTTGCTGGGGTGCCTGGGTGGCTCAGTGGGTTAAAGCCTCTGTCTTTGGCTTGGGTGATGATCCTGGGGTCCTGGGATTGAGCCCCACATTGGGCTCTCTGCTCAGCAGGAAGCCTACTTCTCCCTCTCTCTCTCTCTGCCTACTTGTGATCTCTGTCAAATAAATAAATACAATCTTTTTAAAAAAACCTCTTTTTTAAGATTTTATCTATCTATTTGTCAGAGAGTGTGAGCACAAGGAGGGGGAGTGGCAGGCAGAGGGAAAAGCAGGCTCCTCACTGAGCAGGGACCCTGATGTAAGACTCTATCCCAGCACCCTGGGATTATGACTTGAGCTGAAGGCAGACATTTAACCAACTGAGCCACCCAGGCATCCTGAAAATTAAAACTCTTATTCTGCCTATGTTTACTTAAAGTCAAGTAAGCTGATGTTATCTCTTACAAATTTTTTAATATAATAGTGGTAGTTTGAAAGAATGACTAACTTTGAAGTCTCAAAGTTTTTTTTTTTAATTAATTATTTATTTATTTGACAGACAGAGATCACAAGTAGGCAGAGAGGCAGACAGAGAGAGATGGAGAAGCAGGCTCCCCGCTGAGCAGGGAGCCTGATGCAGGGCTTGATCCCAGGACCCCGACATCATGACCTGAGCCGAAGGCAGAGGCTTAACCCATTGAGTCACCCAGACGCCCCTGGTGTCTCAAAATTTTTATAGGTAGTCTAAGCATAATTGTCAAGAACAAGTAAATTAAATGGATGTAAATAAGATAAAATAAGTTTTAGGTAAACTTCTTTTTTTTTTTTAAGATTTTATTTATTTATTTATTTATTTGACAGACAGAGATCACAAGTAGGCAGAGAGGCAGGCAGAGAGAGGAGGAAGCAGGCTCCCTGCTGAGCAGAGAGCCCGATGTGGGGCTCCATCCCAGGCCAGGGACCATGACCCAAGCTAAAGGTAGAGGCTTTAAACCACTGAGCCACCCAGGCGCCCCTAGGTAAACTTTTTAAATAGTTTCTCCAAATCTTTTTGGAACCCGAAACTTTAAAGATTTGCTAAGTTAAATAATTCATTTAATATCTAATAATTAATTTGATTAATTTAATTTAAATCATTTAACTTTATTTATTTGTTAGAGAGAGAGAGCGAGCACAGGCCGACAGAGAGGCAGGCAGAAGCAGAGGGAGAAGCAGGCTCCCCGCCCAGCAAGGAGCCCAATATGGGACTCGATCGCAGGACACCGGGATCATGACCTGAGCTGAAGGCAGCCGCTTAACCAACTGAGCCACCCAGGCGTCCCTAAATCATTTAACTTTAAATTAAATTTAATATCTCATTGCCAAACAAGATGAAATTATAAACATTGAGTACTGGACATACGTTTATCGACTTTTGTTTTATTACAAAGAAACTAAAGATAAATTTGGGTCTGTTGGGAAATAGGTTTTGAGTCTACGGCCATACCACATTGAACGCGCCCGATCTCGTCTGATCTCGGAAGCTAAGCAGGGGCAGGCCTGGTTAGTACTTGGATGGGGGGAAATAGGTTTTGAGCTCTAATGAAAGATTACACTATAAAGAAACACATGTTTCTAAATTATGAAATGTATTTTTTTAAAAGATTTTATTTATTTATTTGACAGAGAGATCACAAGTAGGCAGAGAGGCAGGCAGAGAGAGGAGAAAGCAGGCTCCTTAATGAGCAGAAAGCCCGATGCGGGGCTCGATCCCAGGACCCCGAGATCATGACCTGAGCTGAAACCAAGAATTGAATGCTCAACTGACTGAGCCATCCAGGTGTCCCAGAATTATGAAATGTATTCGTAAATTTATCAATCTAAAGAGTTCTAGTTTAATAGTTCACAATTGCTTACTTCTGAACTTTTCACTAGAAATTGAGGTTTCTAAGAGTTAGGCATTCTAATAAATGTAGTAATTAAATGACTCGAAATAATAATGGAAAACAACTCTGTATACAAAGAAAATAAGATATGTGCTTTGGGTAAGAAAAATATGTGAAGAATGAGAACACATTTTCACTGAGAGAAAAGAAAATAATTTTGTCCTAAAGTGAGGCTGGTTATATAAAGAAGAAAAACTTAGGACAAAATCTGAAAGTAAAAAGAAAGTTATGTCAGTGTCTGGGTGGCTCAGTTGGTTAAGTGTCTGCCTTCGGCTAAGTTCATGATCTCAGGGATCTCCTGATTCCCTGGAAATCAAGTCCCACATCGGGATCCTTGCTCAGCAGGGGTCTGTTTCTCCCTTTCCCTCTGTGCTCACTCTCTCTCTCAAGTAAATAAATAAAATCTTTAAAAAGAAAAAAGAAAGTTGTAAAATATTTATGAAAAAAAAATCTTTGGAAAGAAACTTCTGTGGTCAGTAATGGCCACTTAGAATAAATGTATTTAAAATGAGTTTTAGGGGTGCCAGGCTGCCTCAGTTCGTGTAACATGTGACTCCTGAGCTAGGGGTTGTAAATTTGAGCCCCATGTTGGGTACAGAATTATTTAAAAATAAAAATCTTTAATTTAATTTAATTTATTTATTTGTCAGAGAGAGAGAGAGAAGCAGAGGGAGCAGCAGGCAGAGGGAGAAGCAGGCTCCTCGCTGAGCAAGGAGCCTGACAAAGGACTCGATCACAGGACCCTGGGATCATGACCTGAGCCAAAGGCAGATGCTTAATAAAAGTGAGGGTTTTTTAAAAAAAGATTTTATTTATTTGACAGAGAAAGACACAGTGAGAGAGGGAACACAAGCAGGGGGAGTGGGAGAGGGAGAAGCGGGTTCCCCACTGAGCAGGGAGCCCAATGCAGGGCTCCATCCCAGGACCCTGGGATCATGACCTGAGCCGAAGGCAGACGCTTAATTACTGAGCCATCCAGGCACACCAAAAAATAAAAGGAGTTTTCATATCAAAAGTACATTGATACAAAATTAAAATTTGGCTTTTGTTCTTGTTAAAGACAAGATCTTATTAGATTATTGGTTTTTTTTTTTTTTAAGTTTATTTAGCCAATCTCTACATGGGGCTTGAACTCACAAACCTGAGATCAAGAGCCTTATGCTCTTCTGACTAAACCAGTCAGGTGTCCCTGTTGGTTTGCTTTTTTTTTTAAGATTTGATTTATTTATTTGACAGACAGAGATCACAAGTAGGCAGAGAGGCAGAGAGAGAGAGGAGGAAGCAGGCTGTCCACAGAGCAGAGAGCCCGATGCGGGGCTCGATCCCACGACCCTGGGATCATGACCCTAGCCAAAGGCAGCGGCTTTAACCACTGAGCCACCCAGGTGCCCCTGTATTTTGTCTTTAAACCCTGAATCTTTTTTTTTTTTTTAAGATTTTATTTATTTATTTGTCAGAGAGAGAGAGGGAGAGAGAGCAAACAAGCACAGGAAGACAGAGTGGCAGGCAGAGGCAGAGGGAGAAGCAGGCTCCCTGCCGAGCAAGGAGCCCGATGTGGGACTCGATCCCAGGACGCTGGGATCATGACCTGAGCCGAAGGCAGCTGCTTAACCAACTGAGCCACCCAGGCGTCCCTAAACCCTGAATCTTCTTAGTATTATTTTAATACTAAGAGCTAAGTTTGGGACGCCTCGGTGGCTCAGTGGGTTAAGCCTCCACCTCTGGCTCAGTTCATGATCTCAGGGCTCTCTGCACAGCAGGGAGCCGGCTTCCTCCTCTCTCTCTGCCTGCCTCTCTGCCTACTTGTGATCTCTGTCAAATAAAGAAATAAAAAACTTAAAAAAAAAAAAAAGAGCTAAGTTTGGGGCACCTGGGTGGCTCAGTCGGTTAAGTGTCTGCTTTCAGTTCAGGTCATGACCCTGGATCCTGGGATTGAGCCCCACATTGAGTTCTCTGCTCAGTGGGGTCCTACTTCTTCCTCTCCCTGTCGCTCCCCCTGCTTGTACTCTCTCCCTCCTCACTCTGTCTTAAAAAAAAAAAAAAAATTTTTTTTAAAAGAAGTAAGTTTTATTCATAACTATACAACCTTCGTATTTTCCTTTAAAATCTTCTATTGTCGGGGCGCCTGTGTGGCTCATCAGGTCGTGGTCCCAGGGTCCTGGGATCGAGCCCCGCATCCGGCTCTCTGCTTGGCAGAGAGCTTGCTTCCTCCTCTCTCTCTGCCTGCCTCTCTGCCTACTTGTAATCTTTGTCTGTCAAATAAATAAATAAAATCTTTAAAAAAATCTTCTATTGTCACTTGGTTAAATAGATAAATATTGTTTCATAATGATCTGTGATCCAGGTTAGCCAAATATTCAAACCTTATGGTATTTTTTTTGACAAACTTCCCAAAATCAAATTCTAAAATGAAGTATTTTAACCATAATCTAGTTCCAGAGAGCTCCCAGAGCATTTAAAAGATTTTGTGAGAGATTAAACTAATTAGGTTTATTTTATATGTTGAATTACCTGGGAAGCATTGTCAAGTTAGTGTTCTTAAAATTTTATGAAACTCCTAGAAATTCAATATGTTGTGGTATGTTATTATCATTAAGAGCTGTATGGAACAGACATAACTGAATTTCCTTGTCGATTGCATTGTAATGAACTTTAATCAGATCTTTAACCATGACCGTTTTTAACTCTTTTATCATTTAAAGGGTTATGCTTTTACTAAAGGTTCCTACATTTGTGTTTGATCTTCAGAGAGATTCATGGAAAAGACTTTTTAACAAATATAGGTTTCTGATAACCCTTAGATCATAAAACTGAACTGGGTAAGAATTTCCAGAACTGGTGGAAGAAGTAGATTCAAGCAGAACAAGAATTAATAACATGGTATTAAAGAAACTGAGGAGGATGATTGTGTTTTTATGAAATTTTGCTTAAAACTTTGCTGATTTTTATTTTTTTAAGATTTTATTTATTTATTTGACAGAGAGAGACACAGCAAGAGAGGGAACATAAGCAGAAGAGTGGGAGAGGGATAAGGAGGTTTCCCATAGAGCAGGGAGCCCAGGGCGTGGCCTGATCACAGGACCCTGGGATCATGACCTGAGCCAAAGGTGGCTGTTTAATGGCTGAGCCATGCAGGATCCCCGAAACTTTGCTGACTTAAAAAAAAAAAAAAGTTTATGTATTTATTTGAGAGTGTGCATGTGCAAGAGCAGGGGTCAGGGTGGGGGTGGCGCTAGGTAGGGGCTGAAGGAGAGGGAGAGAGAGAATCCCAAGCAGACTCCAAGCTCAGTGCAGAGCCCCACACGGGACCTGATCCCATGACTCTCAGATCACCACCTGAGCACAGACCAAGAGTTGAATGCCCAACGACTGAGCCACCCAAGCGCCCCACATTGCTGATTTTTTTAAATATTTCATTTTTCCAGATTTAAGGAAACTTTCTCTTTGCTACCTGATTACAGCAGTTGATAAAATAGACCTTTGTGACCACACTGAAACATTTTATTTTCTCCCTACCTGATCCCCCCAGAATTCAGAACTCTCAGTGAGAATTCTTATATTTTCACGGCAATGTGTTTATTTGCCTAAGTTCAAAGAGAAACTGTTCTCCTTGTAATGGGACACAACTGGAAGCATCATTTATATTATCAAGGCTTTGGAATGTCTATATGAGAGACATGCATAGACTCAAAGATGACCAGATAGCTTTAAGGAACTAAGGTTGACTATACGGAGCCAAAAAAGGTCCTTAGATAAACAGCCCGGTACCTTACTTCTGGGGTTCCTTGCAGCCTTTACCAGGTGAGTAAAGAAGGTTGCTTCCTGGCAGGTGCAGAACTCAGGATATTTTGGGGACCAAAAGAGAGAGGAATTAACTCAGATCTATAAGTATTGCAGGTAAAGTCTGATGGCAAGTATTTGGCTTGACTTCTGGCCTCAAGACGTTAAAAATTGAAACCTAGAGGGGTACCTGGCTGGTTGTCAGTGGAGCATTTGACTCTTGATCTCTTAGGGTCATGACATCAAGCCCCATGTTGGGCATAAAGCTTACTTAAAAATAATAAAGTTGAAAGATGCATTAAAAAAAAAGTTTGGGGCGCCTGGGTGGTTCAGTGGGTTAAAGCCTCTGCCTTCAGCTCAGGTCATGATTCTAGGGTCCTGGGATCGACCCCCACATCAGGCTCTCTGCTCAGGGGGGAGCCTGCTTCCTCCTCTCTCTCTGCCTGCCTCTCTGCCTACTTGTGATCTCTCTCTGTCAAATAAATAAATAAAATCTTAAATTTTTTTTTAAAAAGTTCAACCTAGAAAATTCCTTATTAGAAATTTCCAGGGGCGGGCACCTGGGTGGCTCAGTGGTTAAGCCTCTGCCTTCGGCTCAGGTCATGATCCCAGGGTCCTGGGATCGAGCCCCGCATCAGGCCCTCTGCTCAGTGGGGGGCCTGCTTCCCTTCCTCTCTCTCTGCCTGCCTCTCTGCCTGCTTGTGATCTCTGTCTGTCAAATAAATAAATAAAATCTTAAAAAAAAAAAAAAGAAATTTCCAGGGGCACCTGGGTGGCTCAGTCGGTTAAGCGTCTGCCTTCAGCTCAGGTCGTGGTCCTGAGCATCAGCGGGGAGTCTGCTACTCCTTCTCTCTCTCTCTCCCTCTCAAATAAATAAAATCTTAAAAAAAAAATTCCAGCAAAGCAAGTTTAAAATCCTGTATGACCAATCACTATTCTTTTTTTTTTTTTTTAAAGATTTTATTTATTTATTTGACAGACAGAGATCACAAGTAGGCAGAGAGAGAGGAGGAAGCAGGCTCCCCGCCGAGCAGAGAGCCCGATGCGGGGCTCGATCCCAGGACCCTGGGATCATGACCTGAGCCGAAGGCAGAGGCTTTAACCCACTGAGCCACCCAGGGGCCCCACCAATCACTATTCTTGTTGCACTTACAAAGAATCAGGCCAAGGTTTTTTTTTGTTTTTTTTTTTATAATTTTATTTATTTGTTTGAGAGAGAGACAGATAGTGACAGAGATAGTGAGAGAGAGCACAAGCAGGAAGAAAAGGGAGAAGCAGGCTCCCACTGAACAGGGAGCCTGATACAGGGGTCAATCCTGGGATTCTGGGATCATGGTCTAAGCTGAAGGCAGACGCTTAACACCTGGGCTACCCAGGTGCCCCGAGGCCAAGTTTTTTGAAACTAGACTTATTTTGCAAACAAATTAGTCTTAATTTGACGACCGTCTTTGGTTAAAAAAAAAAGAGGGTGATTTTAGAGAGCAAAATTATGTTCCAATAATACACCTGTGTAAATATTAGATTCTAATACAGCTTATTATAAACTGGACTAGATCCTGACTTCTTCTAGTTTCTTCAAACTCCTGGCTACAACTCTCCAAACTACTGTTTTTTTCTTTTCTTCCATCCTTTTGACTTGGAAATATTTGATAACACTGCCCATTTTCCCGAAGTCCTGAAAACCAATACGAACAACTTTATATAAACTTCAGAGAAATCAGCACAACAGCTCAAATATAGACAATCTTTATGCCTGTTACTCTGTGGGCCATTCAAAGATCGCCAGAGACACTGGTACTGACCAGGAAAATCTGTCAGACTGCCACTTTTTGCTCTCTATCTGAAGATGCTTTGAGCCTAACATTTAGAACTCTTGACTGGCTGGCCTAAAAATTCAAAACCTGGTTTACAGTTTGATCTAATCATTAATCATTACTTTTGTTTCTATAGGAATGCCTCTTATTTAATACCTTATCTGAATCCTAGGTCTAATTTTTTTTTAAAGATTTTATTTATTTATTTGACAGAGAGACAGAGAGAGAGGGAACACAAGCAGGGGGAGTGGGAGAAGGAGAAGCAGACTTCCCGCCAAGCAAGGAGCCCGATGTGGGCCTCGATCCCAGGACCCTGGGATCATGACCTGAGAGCTAAAGGCAGCCGCTTAACGACTGAGCCACCCAGGCGCCCAATCCTAGGTCTTTAAAAAAAATAAAAAATAAAAAATAAAAAAGCATCCAACTCTTGATTTCAGCTCAGGTCATGGTCTCAGGGTGGTGAGGTCAAGCCCAACCCTGGGTGGAACCCACACTCAACATGGAGTAGGCTTAAGATTCGCTCTCCCTCTCCCTTTGCCTTCCCGCTGCTCTCAGTCTCTCTCTCTCTCTGTTGGTCTCTTTCTCCCTAAAATCAATCAACCAATTAATCAACCAATCTAAAAAAAATTAAGTCTCAGAAGAAAGAGAGAGAAAACAGGAAAAAAGATAAACGGGCCTATTGAATATCTGAAATCCTTTGGCTAAATTCACTTATTTAATTAAAAATACACGTTGAGCCAGACCTTGGCTGGACCCTAGATAAAATGGAGAGGCAAAATTACTTTACAAACATATGATGGAATAGTATGTAGCCATTCAAAATGGTTATGTAGTTCTGTACTTATTGATCTGGAAGATGTTCACAGCGTTATATTAAAAGGGTAGGTTATAGATGAGCCCATTAAAAATATATTTCAGTGGAGGGGCACCTGGGTGGCTCAGTTGGTTAAGCAACTGCCTTCAGCTCAGGTCATGATCCCAGAGTCCCGGGATCGAGTCCCACATCGGGCTCCCAGCTCCATGGGGAGTCTGCTTCTCCCTCTGACCTTCTCCCCTCTCATGCTCTCTCTCACTCTCTCTCTCTCTCTGAAATAAATAAGTAAAATCTTAAAAAAATATATATATATTTCAGTGGAAAGTCTGAAAAACTCTACATCAAAATGGTAAAATTTATGTCATGTATGTTTTACCCTAATAAAAACAAATGTAACAGTAGTTATTTCTGGATGCTAATGGTTTTTTAACTACTAATTAGTATTTTTTTAGTGGGTTGTTTTTTTTTTTGGCAATGGGTGTGTATTTACTTGTATGAAAACTAAGTAAATAAATGAAATAATGATTTAAAAGAAAAGGAAAATTTTTAAAAATTAGTCTGATGCTCTTTAAGAAGCCTGATGCACTTCTGACTGCAGCTTTCTTCTCTACCCATCCCCCACTGGAGCCGGTCTTTCTGGATTACCTTTTAAAGTTCAGCCTTTAAGGTACTGTTGGACTGGAAGCTAAGAGAGCCCCACTCTAACAGGGCAGGAAGCCAGGCGAGGAATGTGTAACAGGCTGAGCCATTTCAGGACACTCTTAAAATATGAAAAAATTACTTTTTCCATCCCCAAAATAATTCAGGGACTCAAGTCTTGGGAGGAAACTTCAGTCTTAACAGTGAAATCTGGGAAAGGTACAGGAAGTACAAAACTCAAAAGATACCCTACAGAGATTTCTTTTAGTAGACAACATGCAGTTGTTTCGTAAGAGGAATTTTTAAAAAATGGTATTTCACTGGGTATATTCATTTCCTGAGAAAGTTCCAGGACCTGGCACCAGATCTGTTCTTATTGCCATTTAACCATTCAAAGCCGACTCTAATATAAAGAAGCACGAATTGCAGGGAAGTGAGTGCTTTAGGCCAGAGGACTTTTCTTCCATTGCTTTGCAGTTTGGAAAGTTGCCATCCATTCGGGTTTCACCCAAACAGCCTTTTGCCAGATCCCAGAACAAATTGTAGCCACAAGTTCTGCTCTTTGTCAGAAGGCAACTGCAGCCCAGATATAGCCAGGATCTTGCCCTCTCCCTTCAAAGAACAACTTCTCTTTATGTGTAGGGTTCCTGGCTCTCCTTTTGCCCAGGGACATCCCTTAGTTCTTTCTAGAAAGACTCGACTGTCCCAGGGTTTCTGTTTTGTTTTTAACCATTGTCCAAGTTATTTCTGGATCTCCTAATATCAGTGATTTTAATATTTAAGCCTTTTCACTCCACTTTCTTCCTCTATAGCCACTGCAGTTTAGTGAAGCAAAATAAACAGGCCTGTCTCCATTGCTAGAGACCCCAGGCAATTAATCTTTGAGGAGCTGCCGGCAAGTTAGAGATCTACCAACTCTCTCATAGGTTGCACTGAATTTGACCCCTTGCACAGAAAAGTTAAAGCCAAGGTGACTGGTACCTATTTTGTGATCAGATACCACTTTCCTTTGTTAGAGATCAACTTTCCTTCCCTTTATGGCAAAGAGTCCTTAAACCACTGAGACAATCCCATTGACTACAAAGAGGGTAATGCAACTGTTTTGTATTTTGAATGTGGTGGTGGTTGCACGACTGAACTGGGAGTCAAAACTTACAAAACTATCCATTTAAAAGGCCAGTTTTTACTGTACATAAATTATACCTCGATCAAGAACACCACCACCAATTCAGTTTACTAACATGGAATAATGTGTAACATATAATACTGACCTAGGAAAAAAGATGGTTGCATTTAAAGTTTATGTTGATATGTGAAAAAGGGGGAGGAAATCCGGAGAACTTAAAACCCTATTTTGTTGAACGAGATAACTTTCCCTTTTAAAAATTTCTTTGTAGGGGCACCTGGGTGGCTCAATCGTTACTGGGTGGCTCAGTCGTTAAGCGCCTGCCTTCAGCTCAGGTCATGATCCTGGGGTCCTGGGATTTAAGCCCCACATCAGGCTCCCTGCTGGGGTGGGGGGAGCCTGTTTTTCCCTTTTCCACTCCCCCTGCTCGTGTTCCCTCTCTCACTGTATCTCTCTCTGTCAAATAAATAAATAAAAATCTTTAAAAATATATTAAAAGAATTTCTTTGTAATCGGTGCTATGAGTTTTGAGGCTATAAATATAAAAATGTGTCGAGATGTACACTTAAAAAAAACTGGTTCACTTTATGCATTTCATGTTAGGAGTCGATTAAAAAGTTTTTAAGGAAGGTTTAAAGAAAACTTCTGGGTAGTAGTCACAAGGGCACATATCTAAATGGAAAAAAAAACCCACTTTTAAAAATTTGTGTAGTCTACCGTATAGTCTACCTAAAAAAAAACCACAACCCTCCCCCCCTCTGAAACAAACTACGCTGGCGCTGTGGTGCACGACCAAAGCCCATCAGCGATCGGTGCACTGACTCACCCCCAGAAAAGGCCTCCTAGTGGCGCAGCTGACCCCCGCAGTACCTGCTCCTCGAGGCCTGCGGTAGGCGGGGAGCCTCTCAGGGGGACTGCGATCCCGCACAAAGGCCCATGGCTCCCCGGCACCAGCGGCCTTCGGGCCCACCAAGAAAGCCTGAGGACATGCCCGCCCCCCGGGCCCCACTGCTGGCCAGGGAATCGCGGCCTCAGGACACCCCGCCACTCCACTCCCGGGCGGCCGCACTGACGTCATCGCCCCGCCGCCCCGCCTCGCGCCACCGTTTCGTCCCGCCCCTTTTCCCGGCGTGCGCCGCGGTGAGGCTCCTCGCCCTCGGCTTCTGCCTGTCGTCCCAAGATGGCGGACACAATGAGCCGGCGCGGCGCCGGTTGGCCCTGAGGCGACTGTGAGGAGGAACGGTCCGCGAGCCCTCGCAGTCCGGGCAGAAGAGCGTCGCACGTGCAGGAGGAAGAAGGGAGGAGGTGGCCTGACTGTCGGCCGCCTTTGCGCTCGCCGCCGGCGCGGCGCCCGCCCCGCCCGGGTCGGCCCCTCGGCAGCCAGCCCGCCCGCCCGCTCGCCGCCGGGCCCCGCCCCAGCCCTGCGCCGCCGCCGCCTCCAGCAGCCGCCGCCATGAAGCTGACCGATAGCGTGCTGCGGAGTTTCCGCGTCGCCAAGGTGTTCCGCGAGAACTCGGACAAGATTAACTGCTTCGACTTCAGCCCCAACGGCGAGACGGTCATCTCGAGCAGCGACGACGACTCCATCGTGCTCTATGACTGCCAGGAGGGCAAGTGAGTGCGGCGGTGGCCCAGGGCCCGAGTACGACGTCGGTCGGTCCCACCCTCCTTCCCTCTCGTGGCCCAGCGCTCGCCCCCGCCGCCCACTCCCGCCCCGGTCCCGCCGCCCTCCCTCGGCCTGTTTTGCAGTCGTTGTTGCCAGGGCCAGGGCCACTTCCACTCCGAAGCCGCCCAGGAGACCTTTAATTTTCTTTTTAAAAAATAACGAGAGTGATAGTAACAACGTTACTATTTTGTATGCCTTCGGCCTCCTGGAAAAGCGCTTCTGCGTCGCTTGCCAAATCCCACCTTGACCTTGACCTTTAAACGCCGGGTCTGCCCACTTCGGCCCCAGCAGGTAGCTTTTCCGCTCCTCCGACTCTGTGAGAGGTGCGCGTCAGCTCTGGCCCCCGCGCAGAACCGCAAAGGCTGCTCTCCTACCTCAGTCAACAGCGTCACAGCTCGCTCTCTCTGCCCTCCTCAGTGACCTCGATTCAGCCTTGGCATTCTGCCCATCTCCTGCCCCTCAGCTTCCCGCGGCCTTCTGCCGGAAGGCCGCGTGGGTTGCAGTTCTTAGCTGTCAGGATTTATTTGTTGTGCTTCTTTGGGCGCCCTGTCTTCCTTTCTGTTCCAAATCATTGAGACCCGCTTCCCGCATTTGTAGTTAACTTCTGAACAGCATCAGGAACTTTTCCTTTTTGCCAGAAAAAAACGAACTTGGCTGTCCCATCCCGACCTAAATGGGAACCTGCTATGAAAACAAAGAAAGCATCCTATAACAATTTCGTGTTTCCTCTTACACTTTTTTTTTTTTAATTACACTATATGGGCCACTTGGAATTATCAGAATTCAGGGTCTGATCCTGAAAATTCTATGTTGCCCCAAGTCCTCTGGAGACCCACTGCCTTGCATCTCTGTAAAGTCTTAAATGCATGTTTTGCCCTTTTCTCTGGGCTTCTGTCAGCTTTGCCTCTCACCTTTTGCTCTCTCCTTGCTAAACTGTGAGCGCCTTTGGAGGAGAAACTGGTTTACGCTAGATTTGATTTTCCTCAGCCACTTTCCCCAAGTAGGCTTGTGGATATTTTCGTTGAATTCGGTGGCTAACTGGTTTTGTCAGATTTCATTTTGTTACCTGGCTGCAGGTAATATTTTTTGAATTCTCAGGAGTTTTCTCTATTTTCTCCAGCTGTTCTTTGCCTATTGATTTTTTTTTAAAGATTTTATTTATTTACTTATTTGGCAGAGAGAGAGTGATTACAAGTAGGCAGAGAGGTAGGTAGAGAAAGGGGGGGGGTGTGCCTGGGTGGCTCAGTGGGTTAAGCCTCTGCCTTCAGCTCTGGTTGTGATCTCAAGGTGCTGAGATCGAGGCCCATGTCAGGCTCTCTGCTCCGCGGGGAGCCTGCTTCCTCCTCTCTCTGCCTACTTTTTTTTTTTTTTAAAGATTTTATTTATTTATTTGATAGACAGAGATCACAAGCAGGCAGAGAGGCAGGCAGAGAGAGAGGAGGAAGCCCGCTATCCACAGAGCAGAGAGCCCGATTCGGGGCTCGATCCCACGACCCTGGGATCATGACCTGAGCTGAAGGCAGCGGCTTTAACCCACTGAGCCACCCAGGCGCCCCTCTCTGCCTACTTCTGATCTGTCTCTGTCAGATAAATAAATAAAATCTTTTAAAGAAAAAGAAAGAGGGGGAAGCAGGCTCCCTGCTGAGTAGAAAGCCCCGGGCCTGAAGCAGGCCTCCTGATCCCTGAGCCACCCAGGTGCCTGCCTATTGTTTTAAAACCGATGTCTTCTATAAACTTTCTTTTGGAACTTGTCTCTTCATTTGTGAATTTGGTTATCTAAAGTAATGCTGTTTTGGTCTAAGCTGTATCTTCTCCCCAAATTTTTCCCATGGGGGCTATGAAAAGTATTATGTAACTGGCTCTGACTCTGCCTGTAGTATGCAGAAGAGTGGTCTGTAGTGGTGGTCCTGGGGGAGGAGAGAATTGTTAGCTGGACCATTATTCATTTAGTAGGTGGATTTCTGTTTAGGTCTGGCCATTTGAATCAGATTGGAAGAGAGAGTAACATAGAGCTCGAGTGGGCATCAGGGTTGCTGGGTCCTGGAGCTAGAAGTAATTTGAAGCTGGCAGGCTTGAAATGTTTAGTGCTTGTGCACAGATTAGAACTTCTTCCTGTAACCTGAGGAGAGATGTATATTCTCATTCAAAGGAAATGAAGGTTGTGACATGTGACAGCATTCCTTAGCAGTTTGTCTCCATGAGTGTCATAATTTCTACTTGTTGGGAGCAATGACTTGGAAGTCATGTCTTGTTAAAAGTAAAATGTTAATTTCATGACATAGTGCTGTTTACTCATGTAGCAGTTTTACATAATTACAGACTTGCAGAAAAGTTAAAACAGTATTTCAGATATCTCCCATATCATCCAGTAATCAGTTACATTTTACCTCTTTTGCTTTATCACTTTGTATGTAAGTATTGAGGTAAGCATATTTTTCTGAATCATTAGGGAATAAATTGGAGGTGTCAAGCTCCTTGTCTCTGAACGCTTCAACATGGGTTTCCTAAGCACAACATTTTTTTACATAACCAGAGCACAGCTATCCAAATTAGAAAATTTAGTGTTGATAGGGGCGGCTGGGTGGCTCAGTTGGTCAAGCAACTGCCTTCGGCTCAGGTCATGATCCTGGAGTCCTGGGATCGAGTCCCACATTGGGCTCCCTGCTCAGCGGGGGAGCCTGCTTCTCTCTCTGACCTCTCCGCTCTCATGTTCTCTCTCTCAAACAAATAAGTAAAATCTTAAAAAAAAAAAAGAAAAAATGTAAAAAAAATAAACAATTTAGCATTGATATAATAGGATAGGGCACACTCTTCTAAATTTTCTCTGAACAGTGAATTGTGACACTGTAATCTGTGGCAAAAGAGTGGCCTGGTAGTTAGGAGACCTGGGCTCTAGTTTGGCCTTGTGACCAGGTATTTAACAGTGGTCAGATCACTTTAGACGACTTCTTTCACCTTTAAGAGTCCATGATCCTAAGTGGTAATGTGAAGGAAAAATATGCCACTAGTCTAAGTCAATGAACATTGGTAGAAGAGTCATCTTTTTTTGGAAGGCATAGTATCTCTACTGGGTGGTACTAATGTTAGAATTTGGGAGCTTGAAAATGGCTAACCGGGGTTCCTTATGCTTAATATTTTCTAGTTTTTTGTTCATTTTGTCCATGTTAACATCCATCGAGTGATTTTTCAACTTGAAAGAATATGAAAGATATTATCTGCCAGATGATGAAAATTATTCATAGAGAAGGCTTTAATATTACTTACTGATACCTGATCACAAGAATCATAGTTTGTGGAAAGAAACTTCCCAAAATATTCATGGAAAAATGTAGTGCATGGGCTTCTTAAAGGTCCTGTGAAATGGATATAAAAATTAGGCCTTTGCTTTCAAACTAGGAAGTGATATGAGGTAAAAATTTCTGTTACGAAGAACAAATCTTAGGTTAGTGTTCTTGATAAATTTGAGACAAATAGACCATATATAAGTGGAACTGAAATTTCCTTTAAACCACACCCTTTAATGTTGGCTCTTCATGATATATCTTCACTGTTTTAGACAGACTGAATTACTGGGATAAGTAAGCTCCTTTTTCTACTTGTAGAAACAAAGTCAATGATTCTTAAGAGCAAGAACACATTCCTGTGCATGCATGTGCTCACTCACTGTTTACCACACAGTAACTCCACAGCAGAACTCAGGATGATGGACTCAGCAGGGTAGCTTTTGGGCTGATCTTTTTAGCTGAGCTTTCAGTTAAAGGTGAGAAAGTGGAAAATTCAGTGCATGTTGAGTGAGAAGTCTTGTTTGGAAATAGGATTTATGTATCAAAACTCTTGACCTGCCGGACATTAACAAAAATTGAAAGTGCAAATATTTGACTTCTTAAAAGCTGCCTGAGTAATCTGATTGTTTAGCATCTAGGTTCCATTGAGAGGATGAACTTCTTTCTTTTTCAAAATTGGAACTCTTGGTAACATTGGTACAGGATTTATGAAATTCTCCTACACCTAAATGTAGAACATGGTGAAGTTTTTGGTCAGATTTTGCTGAGACCTGTTTCAGCTTGATCTTTGATCTTCAAGGTTCTATAGAGGGAAACACTGAAGACCTTGAAATGCATTGGTAACCTCTAGCTTGGAAATATGTGTTTTTGCTTTAAAAAAGAAAAGAACCAGTGACTAGTTTTTTCCTAGGGAGAGTTAGCCCTGCCTTCTTTCTATAAGGCTCAGTAAGTATTTTGGACTTGCAGGATAGGGAGGATGGATAGCTTCTGCAACAGCAGGTTATATTAGGAAAGGCAAGCAGTTTTGCATCTGGTTTCAGTTTTGATAAATCATTTCTTCTTGAAAAAAATACCTTATTTCTAAATGAATGGCTTAAGAAAAGTTCTGGTCTCTTCGGTATGACATATTCCCATATCCCTCTTTGTTACAAGTTGTGACTTGTGTTTTATGTGCCTTTCTTCTCAAAGAGATGTACTTTTTCTCAAAACTTAACTTCTGAACATTGTAGTAAAGACTTATTTGAGCCCTCAGATTTACTTACACTTCATAACCTTAGCATTTGGTGTCCAGAGGTGAAAGTCTATTGCACTTGATTGACTCCATTTGTTTCCTCCCTTTTGGAAGAAATTCTGTTTCTTTCCAGTGTTAGAATGTCCCAAGAATCCTCATCCTTGCCACGTCATTCAAATGCTTCTTTCTATATGAAGATCCCAGATTTTGGTGATGGAGGATTTTGATGGTTTTTCTTTCTCCATTTCCTCGTCAGACCAAAGAGAACTCTGTACAGTAAGAAATATGGCGTGGACCTCATCAGATATACCCATGCAGCAAACACAGTCGTGTACAGCTCTAACAAAATAGACGGTAAGCAGGCCTTCTTTTTAGGAAGTTATGGTCATGGTTTCTTTTGTTAAATAGTTCTTGGAATCTTTGTGACTACTTCTGCTTTGGCTAGAGTTACTTTAATTTAAATATTTTCCTATGATGTTAGCAGTGCCAGCATTGTTACAACTCAAGGGATGCTGGAAGTAATCCACTAGTACTTTTGAAGTACTTGAAACGAACTATGAAAGGTCTCCAGATTAGAATGGAGAGTGGGTATAGGAAGCAATGAATTACATTTATAGTTTGTGCTTCTTTAAACTTGAAAGAATTCTTTTAGAATAAATACAAGGAAATAATACTTGACATACAGCAAGTGGTAAATAACCACGAAAGCTTGAACTATGGTAACTTAGGGACCTTAGAAGATTTTTTGTTGTATGCCTACCTTTTATGGTCTGTGTCATAAAGGACAGTGTATTGACCTTAATTATCTTTGAGTCCAGGGACTTTTTTATATATGAATTTTGTCCCTTTTCACTTTTATTTATTTTTAAAGATTTTATTTTTAAGTAATCGTGGCCACACCTAATGTGGGGCTAGATCTCATGACCCGGAGATCAAGAGTTGTATGCTCTACTGACTGAGCCAATCAGGCGTGCCCTCCCCTTTTAATTCTTAAATAAAATTAATATCTCTGAAGAGTAAAGAGTTATTTTTAGAAATTTATTTATTTTTTAGAGAGCATGATGGGGGTGAGGGGAGGGAGAGAGAGCCTCTTAAGCAGGCTCCACACTCAGCACAGAGCCCAGCACAGAGCCCAGTGTGGACCCAACATGGGGCTCGATCTCAGGACCCTGAGATTATGACCTGAGCTGAAATCAGGAGTTGGACACTTAACTGAGCCACCCAGGTGCGCCTGCAGTTATATTTTTCTAATGTCATCCAACAAAGATTGCTTAGACTGCTATTTTGGCTATGCCTATCACAGGGCAGATGGGCAGAAGTTTTTTTTTTTTAAATGAGACTTTTCTGCCTGTACTTGATTTTTAGTAAGTATATCATTTCTACTTTTCATGCCTCTATTTCAGAAGTGGTTTTCTAAGTAAGCAAGCAGTGCAGTTGATGCTTTTGGACAAGAATATAAATCATTAGGATCCTGAGGAAACATATCTATGTGATCATCTGAATGACTGGTATACTTCTTCTGTTGGGGTATTTTTCTGGGTGAATAAATGAGAGGATTCTCCAAATATGGTGCAAAATGAGGCAGATGTGTAGCACTTGCAGCTTTGCTGCCAGGCCTCTGCTGTGAGGACATTGCCTTTCCTGTCTCGAGTGCATCCCGAAGAGTTCCTCCAACGCTCCGTTTCATTTTGCCTGATTCCAGGCTGAGGTAGTAGTTTGTACAGTTTGAGGGTCTATGATACCACCCGGTACAGGAGATAACTGTACAGGCCACTGCCTTGCCAGGAACAGCGCACCAGCTACTGAGTGGGGCGGAGAGGATGGCGAAGCCCTGCTCATCTCTGGGAGAACAGGTAATGGGGAGGAAGTCTTTTCTCCTTAGGGCAGGTGAGTCATTACTAGAAGAACAACCAGGAAGATTTTGTAGTTGTCATTCTAGAACTTTGAAGATTTTCAAAGAAAACTATATTAGAATTCCGTTTTGGAACATAAAAAGGGTGCGATTTCCCCTCTCCCCAGTCAGATGCTCTGTTATTAGAAAGTACCCCTGTGAACCACTGTAATGACTTGGTGCTTTCAGCCTCTGTGTTTCTGTGTTCTGTTTCTGTGTTCTGTTTGCCTCTAGAATGTACTTTTTGTGCTTTCCTATTTGTGTTTTGGCCATTTCTTATTGCCTTTTTCCCAACAATTGCTTCTCATTCCTAGTCTTTTTTGGGGACATAGCACTTTATCCAGTTATATTTTTTTGTTTAAATTTTTTAAAGATTTTATTTATTTATTTGACAAAGATCACAAGTAGGCAGAGAGGCAGGCAGAGAGAGAGGGGGAAGCAGGCTTCCCACTGAGCGGAGAGCCCGATGTGGGGCTCGATCCCAGGACCCTGCGATCACGACCTGAGCCGAAGGCAGAGGCATTAACCCACTGAGCCACCCAGGCGCCCCTCCAGTTCTGTTTTTTATGGCACTTCATTCCCATTCTGCCACCGTCTTTTTTGTTTACTTTTTCATATAGAATCCAATGGTTTTTAAGAGTGTTTGTCTTTTTATCCCCAAGTACAAGCTGCTGTGATTATTGCTTTCTTTGATACTGACAAAATCTCACTGCTGTGACTTGTTGGTATATTCCTGAGTTTGATTTTTAAATGTTTTAATATCTATTTAACCCAAATTTCCTCATTTGTTCTTTTGGTTATTATTATTATTTTGGTATTATTATTATTATTTTAACAGACTTCTTTGATGCACAAAGGACCAGTGGATAGTTGGTTAATTTAAAAAGTAGTAGGACATTACTTCCCTTTCCGTTCGTTTAGTTTTTTTTTTAATGACTTTTTTTAAGATTTTAAGAGTGAGAGAGCACAAGAGGGGCAGAGGGAGATGCAGACTCCCCACTGAGCAGGGAGCCCAGTGTGGGACTTGAACCTGGGATTCTGGGATCACGACCTAAGCCGAAGGCCGATGCCCAGCCAACTGAACCACCCAGGCACCTCTCCATTTGATTAGTTTTCATGTAATTGTATATCCAGTTAACATTTAGGTCAGGGTTGGATGACCACTGTTGGAGAACCCTGGACAGAAGTGTTATGCCAGAGTCCAGTCTGTCTAATGCTCAGTTTAGCCTGGCTGTTTAATTCTTTGAGCCTGCTTCTCGGCAGCTAAATGTTTTTCTTTAAGACTTGCCATTCTTTTTTTTTTTTAATATTTCATTTATTTACTTGACAGCAATCACAAGTAGACAGAGAGGCAGGCAGAGAGCGAGGGAGAAGCAGGCTCCCTGCTTGATCCCAGGACCCTGAGACCACAACCCGAGCCGAAGGCAGAGACCTAACCCACTGAACCACCCAGGCGCCCCAAGGCTTGCCATTCTATGGGCAATGAAACTATTGTGTTTTGGGGGGTGGTGTGGGCAGGGTATTTTCACAGGAGAGGTTGCACTGTAACTGTGCAGAAGCCAAAGATGGTGGTTAACAATGATTTTAAACATTGTTCTATATGACATCAACTTGAGAACTCTGCTTTTGAATTACATGAAATCTGTCGTGCCCATTCTTCAGCTGTGAAGAGGAATTGCTTAACCTTATTTATTCACACCTTGCTTAAGTTATGGAAAACAATTCTTTGACCTTGTTTTTAAG
The DNA here is from genome assembly GCA_003697995.1 of Taxidea taxus jeffersonii. NCBI lineage: Eukaryota > Metazoa > Chordata > Mammalia > Carnivora > Mustelidae > Taxidea > Taxidea taxus. The sequence goes on along the minus strand of RCUC01142020.1, from coordinate 459 downwards.
ATGAAAATACAAAGTAATTCCTTTAAAAATAATAGGATATCATCATGCCTTATTTGTCTTCTTACAGATACTATTCGTTACCTGTCCTTGCATGACAACAAATACATCAGATACTTTCCTGGACATAGCAAAAGGTAAGAACCAAGTGTTACAGAAGTAGATAGTTCTTTTATCCCTGAAGTTATCCAGAGACTAAGAGAGTAGAGAGATTTTATTAGTCAACTGAAGCTAGTTCCTCACCGATGTTTAGCATCCTTCTTAGTCTTCTCTTCTTAACCCTCCCTAAAACAGTCAACACCTGATTAACTGAGGTTGTGGAAGCAGGGTTGGAACTTAATTAGGAAAAAAAGGTGGATTAAAGATACTAAGTGGAAACGTAGGTAGTACAAATTATGTTCATCATTTAGGAACCCCAAGCAAATGGTTCCTTAATGAAAGGGCCATTTACATGTATGAGGC
>RCUC01142019.1:0-32293 GCA_003697995.1 Taxidea taxus jeffersonii | reverse complement strand
TCTTCAAATTGTCACATACACATAAACACAGAGATATTCAGCTGGTAAGAGCTAAGTCCTTCCCATGGAAAGAGCAGTTGGGCCTTGACTTCTACTATCACCTAGTAGTGACTTGAGATCTTTCTCTTGTCCTCTCTCTTTCTGAATCAAAGCAAATAATAAACATCAGCAGAAAGTGAAAGGAGGTGGTACGGAGCAAAACCCATCTCCCTAATCAGACTTTATGTCAAGGCTCCATATGAGCAATAGGTAGATGGGTAGATGGCCTAAAACTCAGATTGGCAAATGGGCATAAGGGTCTTCTTCTGGAGTTTGTTCATTTGTCCCAGGGTGGAAGTAGTGAGAAATGATAACATTCTGGATATATTTTAAAGGAAAAACAAGCAAGACTTAAAAATAAGTTAGATATGGAATATAAGAAAAAGGTCAAGTATGAGTAAAAGGATTTGGGCCTGAACAGTTGAAGGGATGAAGTGGCCATTTACTGAGACATAGAAAGAAGCCTGTGAAAGGTACGGGTTTGGAGAAAGAGTTGCCAAATCAGTTGCCTCAAAGTTCAGTTCAGAGTATGAACCAATACACTAATCCTTAGAGCAGAAGTTAGGGGAGAAGATGAGGGCTTTGCCAATATTCCTCAAGGGTTCTTTTGTTTTTTGAATGGATTACAATCTGATAGCTACTTAGAGAAAGGGTAGGAGAAACCTGCTAATGGTGAAAATTCATGATGCCTGCAGAGAAGTTAACATGGGTCATGAAAGAATGAGGTGTCTTAAAAAATAAACTATCAAAGTCTGGGAGATCAGGGAATTTATTAAAGTAGTTTGCTAAAAGAGTCAAAGGAGACACTAAGGATTGGAATTTCAATTGAAAATACAACACAATGCCAAGAATGAAAATCAGAAGACTGACTGCACAGGGAAGTGTGCCTGCACCTTGTACTAGTTCAGTACCATGAAGCTCTCTACAACTACCATACCTGGTCCAGTACTTGGACCAGGCCTTCTGGAAAGGAAACACAAACCAATAACTTACTTGTGAAGCACTTGGAAGAGAAGAGCAGGGATGGTGTTGGTGATAACTTCCATTACAATGTATATGTATGGGAGGTAGCTAATCAGTAGATGTATTTATAAAGTATGGGAGGCTCATCAAACCTGTGCCAAGGTTCATAAAAGCTTGATCTCATTTGTGCTGATTCATTTAGGGATGAATGGCACCATTAAAAGAAAAGAAACATCACTACAAAGAAGTTAGTCATGGAGAAGAAATCAGGAGAGTTGGAGGCACAGGCTGTAGCTTCAGAAAAGAAAGGAGTGAGTAGGAAATGAACAAATAGTAACATATCTCTGATTAATAATATTTTGTTTTCTAGATGGTGGCTGAGAATCCAAGCTCCTGGGTAGGAATGAGTGTACCTCTTAAGAATAGAAAGACTGTTTGCTCAGAGGCAAGCTAACCTGACCAAGTGAGCTGTGATTTGAAGACAGAGGTGTGAGAACATCCAGATAAAGCCAAAACTAACTGCTGGGGGTGGGGAGAGGTATGGTAAGTGCCTAAAGTAAGGGGCTGAAACCAGTATTAACCTTTTTTTTTTTTTTTTAAGATTTTGTTTATTTGAGAAAGAGCGAGAGAGAGAAAAAGAGACAGAGAGCACAAGCATGGGAGGAGTAGAGGGAGAGGGAGAAGCAGACTCCCCACTAAGCAGGAAGCCTGACTAGGGGCTCGATCTCAGGATTCCAGGATCATGACCTGAGCCAAAGGCAAATGTTTAACCAACTGAACCACCCAGGCACCTCTAATTAGAGAGGTCTATATACTAATTCATGAAGCATGAGTAATACATGAAGTAAAATTCGATTAAAACACACACAGACTGTAAAAGAGAGGTCTAACAGCTTTTTGGAATGACTGTAGTTCAACAAATCCAGGCCTAGATCTTGGTCCTGGTTCAATAATAAGCTAGTAGTGGGATCTTGGGCAAATCAGATCTCCCTTCTAAAATGGGAATAACATTACCTCCTTACAGGGTTGTAAAGTTTACTAATATAGATGGTCCTAAATGACCTATCTGTAACTGACACAACAGATTTATTAATTCTCTCCATTGCCTCTGTACAACATAATGACTGATGCCAATGGTACAAAAAATGTTCCCAGCTAACCGGCTGCTTTCTAGTACAATAGTCATCACTAATGTGCTCCCATTGTTTAGGGCTGTATATTTATTTACAAAGAGACAGATGAGTTTTTCCCAAGTCTGTTTATACTAATTGTTACTATAACTATGTGGTTTGATTAAACACTATGTAAACATTACATCAACGAGCGGAATAGGAATACAAGAAAGTTTCTATAAAAAATTAAATTGAAGTAACTGAATCAATAAAGACGAGGCATTAAACAGTTGTTATCAAACGAAGTATGGGCAGGATGACAAAGAAGTTTGGTTCAAATCGTAAAATCCTGTAATTCTGCACTCATACTGCTTTGAAGGTTTCTTTGGGTTCTCCCTCCAATTGACATCAATAGAAACAAGAAATTCTTGACAATGCATTACAGGTATGGTTTATACATAAAAAAATAAAATAACCAGAATCATACACTAAAGAGAATCATACAAAAATATTAGTGAATGTATGTATATGTAAGCATGTATTTTACGTTCAAATAAAATGTTTAAAATATGTGTCATTTCTTAATGATTCCTCACTTAATCAACTTTTTCAATGAACAAACCACCCGCTTGTCCCAATTATCTTAGATAAAAAGACTTTCATTGTAAATAAAACACTTAGCACAACCACTGGCAACTGGTGAATATTTTGTAAATGGCAGCTCTTATTTTTACCACATATCAACAACAAAATAATCTTATATAGTCACTAAGACTCTCAGGATACTATTCAAGATTAGAATGTGATAATGGCTAGTCAAACTGAAAAACCCACAATCTTTATCAGAGATTAAAATATTTTTCTCAGTACTTTATAGAACAAGAAGACAAAAAAAAAGGATATAAAAGTTATAACTAGCACAATTAATAATGCTCAATATAATGATCATATGGAGCACTACATTAAAAAATTAAGCACATTCTTTTCAAACCATATGGAATAGTTACAGAAATTAACCAGGCCATCATGATAGCCTCCATAAATTTCAAAGCATTGTTAATATACAGATGATATTTTTTTACCATAATGCAATTAATTTTGAAATTAGTAATAAAAGCTTTTTGGAAAAATTTTAGAATGTTGAAAAATTCATGGGTAGAAAAATTTGTAATGGAAATACATAGAAATGAATAACAGGAAAAAATAATTACACATAAAAGTGGCATTTGAAGGGATATTTCCCATAAATGTTCACTTTAAAAAAAAGCAAAAGTGCAAAATTAAAGAGTTAACCACACAATTGAAGAAGTTAGAAAAAGAAGAGCAGAAAAAATCCCAAAAGGTAGAAGGGAAGGAATCATAAAGAATCAAAAAGTAACATAAAATAAACACACCTCAGTCAGGACCAAAAAATTCAGAAGTTGGTTATTTGAAAAGATTAATAAAATTCACAATTCCCTGGTAAGATTAATTTAAGGGAGAAAGAAGCAATTCAGTCTTAGGGATGAAAAAGCAGGCACAAGTGGCACCGGGGTGGCTGTCAGTTAAGCAACCCACTATTGATTTCACCTCAGTCATGATCTCAAGGTCGTGAGATTGAGCCCTACATCCATATTCCATGCTGGATGTGGAGCCTGTTTGGAATTCTCTCTCTCCCTCCCCTACACCTCTGCTTGTTCTCTCCTTCTTTCTCTCTCTGTTTCACTCTCTTAAAAAATAAAATAAAAAAGAAAAGGAAGCACAAATGCAGTTCCAGGAGAGATTTAAAAATTCAAAACATTGAATAAATAGGTAAAGAAAACTGCTGTGTGTGTATATATATACAACAGAATATTACCCAGCCATAAAAAGAAGAAAATCTTGCCATTTGTGACACCATGGATAGAACTTAAGGGTATTATACTAAGTGAAATAAGTCAGACAGAGAAAGATAAATACTGTATAATCTCACTCATATGTGAAATCTAAAAAGAGCTCATAGATATGGGGAACATATCGGTGTTTAGCAGAGGGATAACGTGGAAGACAGATAAAATGGGTGAAGGTGGACAAAAAGTCCCATAACAGGCAACTGTGCATGTATTCCTGAAACAGCTTGCACATAGTTTGTAGAAGCCAGGGTGAGCAAAAAAACATCTTTTCTCCAATGATAGGGATCTGTGCTCTGATCATTGATTACTGCTTCTAAGCACTAAAGTGCAGACAAAGAAGAGGGTAGCCACTGTTTTGCACAACTTCCCCCACCCCATTGTAGCAAGCCATTTCTCTAGCTGATTGCTTTCCAGGAGATTTAAAGGGCTGACACCATTTATCCCCCATTTTCATTTTTCTTTTTCTCTCTTTTTGGGAGCCAGACATTAAAGACTAGGACATTCAAAAGCAACTTCATACATGGAGAAAATTGGGAAATGACTGCACATACCTAGGGAAAGGCACAGGCTCAGAAAAGAATTGAGAGGGTACCTGCAGGGCTCTGTCAGTTAAGCATCTGCCTTTAGCTCAGGTCATGATCGCAGGAACCTGGGATGGAGACCCAAGTCGAGTTCCCTGCTCAATGTAGAGTCTGTTTCTCCTTTTCCCTCTGCTCCTCCCCACCTGCTTGGGCTCTTGCTCTCTCCTTCAAATGAATAAATAAAAAAAATATTTTTAAAAAAAGAAAAAAAAGGCTTGAGAGGACCTTAAGTTTACAGTTTACATCATAGGTTGATCCTATGAGACAACCTACAACAACATTAAAACAAAAACAAAACAAAAAAAACACACACCAAAAAAACTCAGCAAACCGTGGTGAAGGTGGAAAATCTGATCTTCAGAGTTCCACATTATTTTATTCCAATGTTCAGTTTTCAACCAAAAAAATCACAAGACAAACAAAGAAACAGAAATGTATGGCCAATTTCAAAGAAAAAAAATATACAAAAATTGTCCCTGAAAAAATAACTGATTGGCAGATCAACTAGACAATCTTTAAAACTATTCTAAAAATGATCAAAGAACTAAAGATGTGGAGGATATCAAGAAAACTTTGTATGAACAAAATAGAAATATCAATAAAGAGATCAAAAACTTAAAAAAATTCTGAGTCAAAAAGTACAAAAACTGTAAAGAAAATTCCACTAGAGTGATTCAAAGGCAGATTTGAGTAGGCGAAAGACAGAATATGCAAACTTGAGGATAGGATAATGGAAATTATCAAGTCTGAGAAAGAGAAAGAAAAAAGATTGGAGAAAAGTGGCAGAGCCTAAGGTACTTGTTGGATACCATCAGCTGGATAAATATTCACAGTGTGGAAGTCCCACAAAAGGGGGGGAGGCAAAGAGAATATCTGAAGAAATAATGGCAGAAAACTTCCCAACTTTGATGAAAAACATGAATATAAACATCCAAGAAGCTTGATAAACTCCAAGTAAGACAAACTGAAAGAGAACAACAAAAAGCCACAGAGTCAAACTTTCAAAAGCCAAAAACAAAAAGAGAATCTTAAAAAGGACAACAGAGAAGGAACTTGTCACATACAGGGATCCTCAATAAGAATATAAACAGATTTCTCATCAGAAACTTAACAGACCATGAGGAAGAGGGATGATACATTCAAAGTGCTAATAAAAAAAAAAAAATTGTTGACCTAGAATCCTATATAGGATAAATTATCCTTCAAAAGTGAGGGAGAAATAAGGCATTCTCAGATAAACAAAAACTGAGGAGTCTGTTATCAGTATCGTTGTCTAGTAAGAAATGCTCAAGGGAGTTCTACAAAGTGAAATGAAAAGACACTAGATAATAACTTGAGGCCAGATGGAGAAAAAAAGATCTTAACAAAAGTAAATATATGGGCAATGACAAAAGCTAGTATTGTTGTAATAACAATGGTATGCAAGTCAACTTTTTGTTTTCTATATGATTTAAGAGACTAATACATTAAAAAACAATTATATGTTTAAAAGCTAGTAACTATGCTTTGTTTTTGTTTTCTACATGAGACTAATGCATTTAAAAGCATTGTAACTTTATGTCTTGGGGAACACAATGTATAAAGATGTAATTTTGACACATCAACAACTAAAAAGGATTAGGGATAGAAATATAAAGGAGCAGAGTTCTTGTGTATTATTGAAGCTAAACTGGCATAAATTCAAATTAGTGTGTTTTAACTTGTGAGGTTAAAATCCACATAATAACCACAAAGAAATATCTATAGAATAAACATAAAAGGGAATGATAAAGGAACATAAACATTTCAGTGCAAAAAATCAACACAAAAGAAGGCAGTAATGCAGAAAAAGATGGACAAAAAGCTATAAGGCATACAGAAAACAAATAGCAAAATGACGTAAGTCCCTCCTTATCAGCAGTTATTTTAAATGTAAATCCATTAAACTTTCCTGTTAAAGATAGAGATTGATAGAATGGGAAAAAAACATATGATCCAACTACATGCTGTCTACAAAAAAACTCAGGTTAGTTCCAAAGATACAAAGAGTGAAAATGAAAAGTTGCAAAATATTCCACACAAATAGTAACCAAAAAAGAGAAAGGGTGCCTATACTAATATCAGACAAAATAGACTTTAAATCAAAAAGGATTACAAGAGAAAAGTAATATTATATATTAATAAAAGGCTCAAGATAACAAGAATATATAACAATTATAAACATGCACATAATATCTGACCATCAAAGTATATGAAGCAAAAATTGACAACACTGAAGGGAGAAACCAGCAGTTGTACAATAATTTTGGGGACTTCAATATCCCACTTTCAGTAATGGGTAGAACAACCAGACAGAAGATAAGTAAGAAAATCGAGGATTTAACATAGTAAACCAACTGGATCTAACAGACATATACAGAACACTGAATCCAACAATAGCACAAACATTCTTCTCAAGCACACATGGGACATTTTCCAGAAAAAATTATAAATTTGGCCACAAAATAAGTCTCAATAGAATTTAACAGATAGGTATCATACAAATTATCTTCTCCTATCACAATGGGATAAAGTTAGAAATCAATAAAAGAAGTAAAAATGAAAAACTCACAAATTTGTAGAAATTAAACAACATACTCTTAAGTAACTAGTAAATCAAGAAAAATCAGAGAGGAAATTAGAAAGTACTTTGGATGAATGAAAACAATATCACAACACACTAAAATGTGTGGCACAGAGTGAAAGCAGAGAGAAGGGGGAAATTTCAAGTTATAAACACGTTTTTAAAAATTCCAAAGATTCCAAATCAAAAACTTAACTTTAAAACTTAAGGAACTAGAAAAACAAACTAAATCCAAAACTAGCAGGAGGAAGGAAACAATAAAGATCAGAATACAGACAAATGAAATAGAGACTAAAGAAACAATAGAAAAAATTAATGAAATCTCAAGTTCTTCAAAAAGATTAACAAAACTGGCAAATTGTTAGCTAGAGGAACTAAGAAAAAAGAGGACTCAAATTATAAATCAAAAATGAAAATGGGGACATTGCAACCAATTCTATAGAAATAAAAAGAATACGGGTGCCTGCATGGCTCAGTGGGTTAAAGCCCCTGCCTTCTGCTCAGGTCTTGATCTCAGGGTCCTGGGATCGAGCCCCGAATCGGGCTCTTTGCTCAGTGGGGAGCCTGCTTCCCCCCCACTCTCTGCCTGCCTTTCTGCCTACTTGTGATCTCTCTCTCTGTCAAATAAATAAATAAAATCTTAAAAAAAGAGAAATAAAAAGAATAATAAGAGAGTACTATGAAAAATTGTATGCCAACAGATTGGTTAACCTAGATGAAATGAAAACATTCCTAGAAACAAAACCTACCAAGACTGAACCACTAAGAAATGGAAAATCTGAATAGAACTACAGCTAGTAAGGAGATTGAATCAATAATCCAAAATCTCTGGACAAAGAAAAGCCCTGGACCTGATGGCTTCAATGATGAATTTTATTAAAAAATTTTAAAACACCAGTCCCTTCCCAAAATGTTCCCAAAAAATTGAAGAGGAGAAAACACTGTAATTAATCTACAATACCAGGATTATCCTGACACAAAAGCCAAAGACACAAAGAAAGAAAACTGCAGACCAATATGTCATATGAACACAAAAGGAAAAACCTTTGACTAAACACAACAGCATATTAAAACAGCATATTATAGAGGTGCCTGGCTGGCTTAGTTGGGAGAGTATGCAACATTTGATCTTGGGGTTGTAAGTTTGAGCCCTATGTTGGGTGCAGAGATTACTTAAAAAGAAAATCATTTTTTAATAAATAAGTAAATAAAAGAATTAGAAGCCATGACCAAGTGGGAATGATTGCTGGAATGCAAGGATGGTTGACCATATGAAAACTGATCAGTGTCATATACCATGAATGGAAAAAAAATTCAACTGATCATCTCAATTGATGCAGAAAAAAGCATTTGACGAAATCTGACATTCTTTCATGATAAAAAAAAAAACAACCAAAAAACATAAATAGAAGGAAACTACCTTAACATAATAAAAACCATATATGAAAACTCACATGAACATCATACTCAATGTTGAAACACTGAAAGTTTTTCCTCTAAGATTAGAAACAGTTAATTAGCTAGTAGTTAGAAGAGTAACCACCTCTATTCAACACAGTATTGCAAATTCTAGCCTGAGCAATTAAGCAAGAAATAAAAGGCATCCAAACTGGAAAGGGAGTAAAATTATTTGTTGGCTGATCATATAATCTTATATGTAGAAATTTTAAAGATTATACAAAAAATTGTTAGCGCTAATAAATGTATTCAGCAAAATAGCAGGATATAAACTCAATACACAAAAATCAGTTGTATTTCTATAGAGCAACAATGAAAAATTTGAAAAGGAAATTACAAAAACAATTCCATTTACAATAGCATCAAAGAGAATAATATATTTAGGAACTAACCAAAGAAGCAAAAGACTTATACAGTGAAAACCAAAAGGCATTATTGAAAAAAATTAAAGAACACAGAAATGGAAACATCCCATGTTTATGAATTGAAACAATAATATTCAGATGTCAATACTACCCACAGGGGCGCCTGGGTGGCTCAGTAGGTTAAAGCCACTGCCTTCGGCTCAGGTCATGATCCCAGGGTCGTGGGATCGAGCCCCGCATCGGGCTCTCTGCTCTGCGGACAGCCTACTTCCTCTTCTCTCTCTCTCTGCCTCTCTGCCTACTTGTGAGCTCTGTCTATCAAATAAATAAATAAAAATCTTAAAAAAAAAAAATACTACCCACAGTGTCTGATGGATTTACTGAAATCCTTCTCTAAATCCCAATGACTTTTTTATAGAAATATAAAAACCTATCCTAAAATTCATTTGGAATCTCTAAGGGATCCTAAATAGCCAAAACAATTTGGGGGGTAAAAAGAATAAAGCTACAATAATCAAAACAGTGTGGTATAGGCATGAAGGGAGACATACAGACCAAAAGAACAGAATAGAGAGCCCAGAAACAAATCCTCATGTATATGGTCAAATGATTTTTTTTTTAAAGATTTTATTTATTTGTCAGAGAGAAAGAGAGCAAACGAGGACAGGCAGACAGAGTGACAGGCAGAGGCAGAGGGAGAAGCAGGCTCCCTGCCGAGCAAGGAGCCCAATGTGGGATTCGATCCCAGGATGCTGGGATCATGACCTGAGCGGAAGGCAGCTGCTTAACCAACTGAGCCACCCAGGCATCCCAGGTCAAATGATTTTTGACAAGAGTGCTAAGATGATTGATGGAGAGAGGACAGTTTTCTCAACAAATAATACTAAGGGGTGCCTGGGGCTCAGTGGGTTAAAGCCTCTGCCTTTGGCTCAGGTCATGATCTCAGGGTCCTGGGATCGAGCCCCACATCGGGCTCTCTGCTCAGCGGGGACCCTGCTTCCTCCTCTCTCTCTTTCTCCGCCTGCCTATCTGCCTGCTTGTGATCTCTGTCTGTCAAATAAATAAATAAATAACACTTTTTTAAAAAATTAAAAAATAATAATACTGAGAAAACGACATCTACATGCAAAAGAATGAACTTTGACCCTTATTGAACACTGTATCTAAAAATTAACTCAAAATGGATCAAATACTTAAATGTAAAATCCAAAACTATGTAAGTCTTATAATAAAATTGGGAAAAACTTCACAACATTGGATTTGGCAATGATTTCTTGGATATGACATCAGAGATATAGGCAACAAAAGTAAAAATAGGAAAATTGGACTTCGTGAAAATTAAAACATTTTACGCATCAAAAGACTACACAAACAACAGTAGAAGAGTAGAAAATATTTGCGAATCATATATCTGATAAGGGATTAATGTACAGAACATATAGAGAACTTTTAAAACTCAAAACCAAAACAAACAACTTGATTCAAAAATGAAAAAAGGACTTGCAAAGACATTTCTCCACAGAAGATATATAAACAGCCAGTAAATAAATGAAAATATTATCAATATCATTAATTATTAGGGAAATGCAAATCAAACTACAGTGAGATACTACCTCACAGCCATTAGGATGATTATTAATTTTAAAAAGAGAGAGAGAGAGAGAAACAAGTGTTGGCAGGGATGTAGAGAAATTAGAACTCCCTATGCATTATTGTTGGTGGGAATGTAAAATGGTGCAATCTCTATGAAAAATAGTATGGCCATTCCTCAAAAAATTACCATATGGTCCAACATTCCACTTATGGGTATGTACCCCAAATAATTTAAAGCAGTGTCTTAAAGAGATACATGAATATCTTTACAAGGAATAGAACCCACCTATTAATATTTTAAATAGAATCCAAATAAACAGATAAAAGTGGAGAAAATGGATCTGATTGAAGAGTGTGGCCAAAAACCCCAGTTACCCAGATTTCTACTACCTAACTGTATCAGTGACAAACTCCTCCCTCCCCTGCCCCACAAGCTTTATTAAGGTATGATTGAATATAAAAGTCTTGGGATGCCTGGGTGGCTCAGCAGGTTCAGTGGCTGCTTTCGGCCCAGGTCATGATCCTAAGGTCCTGGGGTCAAGTCCTGCATCTAGCTCCTTGCTGAGGGGAGAGCCTGCTTCTCCCTCTGCCCACCACTCCCCTTGCTTGTGCTCACTCTCTCTCTTTCTCTCTCACTCTCTGATTAAAAAAGAAAAGAAAAAGAGAGGAAAGTCTGTGGAACATGTGAAGCCTACCACTTTTGAGGCCATGAGCCTTCTCTCATTTTATGAAGAAGCCTCAAGCTTGTTCACACTCTGACCCAAAATCACTTCCTCTAATCCATTCTGCATTCTCTCCACCCCAAACGTATGCCAATATTCATTTACAGGTATCCAAGACTTCAGAGGATCTATAAATTCCCTGATATTGGAGTAAAGTGCAAATATGTACATATGTGTAATTTTTATAGGAAGAGGGACTATGAGCTTTCATTGAATTCTGAAAGTGGTCTGCTAGCCAAAAAAGGATGATGCCCCGTTTCTGGTTCATCTGGCTTCTGGTTCATCTGGTTTAATGGCTTTAATTCATACCTCAACTCATACTCCAGACCAATTTTCCTGTTTTTTCCTTTGCTTTCCTCCTTGACCATTATTCAATTTCTTCTGTAAATACACATCACTCAGGGGATGCCTGGGTGGCTCAGTTGGTTAAGCTTCCAACTCCTGAGTTCAGCTCATGTCATGATTTTAGTATCATGAGACTGAGCCCCGCATTGGGCTCTGTGCTCAACAGGGAATCTGGTTCCTCCTTCTCCCTTTGCCCCTCCCTCCCCTCTGCAATAAGTAAATCTTTTTTTTTTTAAGATTTTATTTATGTATTCATCATAGAGAGAGAAAGAGCGAGCCTAAGCAGGGGGAGAAGCAGGCAGAGGGAGGAAGCAAGATCCCCACTTAGCAAGGAGCCCAATGTAGGACTTGATCCCAGGACCTTGGGATCATGACCTGAGCCAAAGGCAGACACTTAACCCACTGAGGTATCCAGGAGTCCCCATAAATAAATCTTTAAAAAATCTAGCCCAGTCTCTGGAACTTTATATCTTAATGCAGATGGTGACCCTGTCTTAGTGCAGCCTCTGGAGCTAAAACCAAATATGGACCATACTTTGTTTTGTGTAATGAACTGCATAGTATAACTTCAAAGTTCAAAACTTAAATATGTGTGTGTAACTTCAAAGTTCAAAACTTAAATGTGCGTGTATATATGTCAATGCAAGTACATATAATTTAAACCCTCATTGGCTCTGTTGCTTGTGTCATCTGGGGAAAAGAGTATGTATACAGAGACCTACAACAATATTTATGGCTGGCTATGAATAGATACTGTTAGCTTACTTTTATCTTTTTTTATTTCATAAATATTGCACTAAAATGCCAATGAACATCTTATAAAACTTAACCAAATACTCTCCAATATCCTAGAATATAGACAATGCTTGATTCATAATGGGTGATGAGGAGTAATTTAGGTTGAATAAGTGAACTCATATTCATAATGGGTTTAGTTGTTACATCAGATTGTCATTAAAGTTAGATGACAAAAAAATGCATTGATCTTTGGTATATCTGAACATATATGATGAATTGTGTTATAGTGGGCTTTATATATCTAGTGTGATTACAAATAGGTTGCCTATAATTTGACTCTTTAATCATATTTTATGTAGTTTCCCTCTCAGTAGGTAGATGAAAAAAAGACCTCTTCTACCCTGAGTCCCAGAGAACAGAAGCAGAGATTGTAAAACTAAACATAGTTCGCATAAATTTTCATGTTATTTTATCTGTCCTTTTAAGAGCTGTTAGAGGCCTCATTTTGTTTTGGATACAAAATTTAAATTTCTCTCACACTAATTGCATGTAACAATACTACCCTTTGTGTTGAGTTTTGTTATTTGGTTCTCAATACTGCTGGTTTGTTTGGCAAACATGTATTTAGACTTTTATGCTTTTATCAGTGTATTCTTAGATTTGATTACTTTTTCAACTTCCATGAATTTTTTCTAATTATTTCACTAAGGTGATAAACCTAAACATTGATGTTGGAAACACTAGCCATTATTTTAGGTTTTCCAGATCATTTACAGCCCAGCACTAATGCTTATGAGCAAAATCAAGTTTCAAGTTTCACATGACTATATACACATATACAGAGACTTTCACAACCAGCATTTTCACAAATGTGTGTATCTGAAGATAAGTCTGTGACAGCATGGAATGAGCAAAACAAATCCATCAAGGTACTAGAAAAGTAAGTCAAGTTCATACACTTCTGATGCGAAGAGGTGCCATCTTGTTTTTGAAAGAACAAAATCAAAGAAAGAACAAAATTGGCATTTGATGACTAGATTGTTTCTCTTCAGCTTATTTTAACCCAGACAATCTATATTCTTATTAAAATTTTAGTAAAACTACATTGCTTGTTTATAAGTACTTATTAGCAAGACTAATTAGTGCATAATAATAAAATACATTTTTGTAGGTTGCCCATCACTAAATTTCAGACACATCTGGTATCTACATTGACAATATGGTTAAAGACAGGAATATACCAAGTACCCTTGCTTACACTTAATGGGGGTAGAGCAGAAGTGGGTAATGGTAGTGCATGATTACATTTATTTTTATTTTGTTTATATTACTTTTTTAAAACTTAATTTATAATCTGGTAATTTGATGCCACAGCTTTTCTTACTAACATCCCTTAGCATTTACATAACACATTTACAAGATGGGATTGAAATTGTCAGACTCACTACTAGAAGCTGTGTAAGTCCTGGTCTAAGTTAAATCAATCTTAAGTGCTAGAAGTTACATTTAACTTCATACATATCATTTAAAAACTTCTAGTCAAAGGTTTTCCATTCTTAGTAATTTTTTCTTAATGTTACTTTTGATGATCATGATCTAAGGACAGCAATTACTAAAAATATCTAGAAAATGTAATACTATTTTAAAGTATGTGAAATACTATTAAACTATGTTGGATCATTTTTACATAGATAACCTCATAATAAATTATTGCCATAATGTAGAACAGACTTTAACTATAAAATTAAAACTTTAGAAACAGAATATAACAATTATTGAGAATACTTAAAATGCAGGGAATTTTCAACTTACAAAATGACTGTTTTCTAAATAGCTGTTTTTTACTTTAAAGCAAAATTGATACCATGATATAAAATGACATTATTATATTCACAGGCCAACCATAAGAACATTTCATTGAAAATGTGTGGTTTGAGTCAGAATGGCTAAAATAAACAAGTCAGGAAATGACAGATGCTGGCGAGGATGTGGTGAAAGGGGAACCCTCCTACACTGTTGGTGGGAATGCAAGCTGGTGCAACCACTCTGGAAAACAGCATGGAGGTTCCTCAAAAAATTGAAAATAGAGCTACCTTATGACCCAGCAATTGCACTACTGGGTATTTACCCTAAAGATACAAACGTAGTGATCCAAAGGGGCACGTGTACCTGAATGTTTATAGCAGCAATGTCCACAATAGCCAAGTTATGGAAAGAACCTAGATGTCCATCAACAGATGAATGGATAAAGAAGATGTGGTATATATGTACAATGGAATACTATGCAGCCATCAAAAGAAATGAAATCTTACCATTTGTGACGACATGGATGGAACTAGAGCGTATTATGCTTAGCGAAATAAGTCAACTGGAGAAAGACAACTATCACATGATCTCCCTGATATGAGGAAGTGGAGATGCAATGGGGGTGGGGGTTAAGGTGGTAGGAAAAGAAAAAATGAAACAAGATGGGATCGGGAGGGAGACAAACCAAAAGAGACTCTTAATGTCATAAAACAAACTGAGGGGGGTGGGGGGGAGAGGGGTTGGGAGAGGGTGGTGGGGTTACATTATACGTTTAAATAAAGCTTAAAGAAAAAGAAAAAAAAAGAAAATGTGTGGTTTGTTTTACTTCCTTTGTTCCTTTTTGTTTTTGTTTTGTTTGTTTCGTTTTGAAAGTGGCATAATATAATTATTCTTCTTCTCAAATAAGATTAGGGTCATACTTTTTTACCCACACAAGAAGGAATGAAAGAGTTTCTGAAGTAAATTAAAAACAGATGGAAAGGAAAGCAAACTATATTTTAAAAGATGTTCAGAACTTCCCACAAAGAAAAGCTCAGGCCCAGATGGCCTCACAGATGAATTCCAACAAGTATTTAAAGTAGAATATATCAACTTTTCATAAACTCTTCCAAAAAAATAAGAAGAAACATACCACTATTTATGCTATGAAGACAGAACCATTTTTATACCAAAACTAAACAAACACATCTCAAGGAAACTACAGACCAATATCTCTTACAGATATATTTGCAAAAACCTTAAAAAAGAAACAACAAACAAACAAAAACTAGCAAATTGAATCCAGCAACACATAAAAAGAATTATAGAGCATGATCGAGTAGGATGTATCCCAGGAATGCAGGGTTGGTTTAACATCCAAAAATCAATTAGAATGATATCCTATATCAACAGAACAAAGTACAAAGACCCCCATGATCATTTCAATAGATGCAAATAAAAGCATTACAAAATCCAACATGCTTTCAAGACAGAAATACTTTAAAAAATAGAAACAGATGGAAACATCATGAACTTGATATTAGACTTCTATGAAGAAAAAAAACACAGCTAACATCATAGTTAATGGTGAAATACTGAATGTTTTCCCCTCTAAAATCAAAAAGAGACAAGGATGGGCACCTGGCTAGCTCAGTCAGTAGAACATGTGACTCTTGATCTCAGGATTGTGAGTGCGGAGCCTACTTAATTAAAAAATTAGAGAGGAGGGGTGCCTGGGTGGCTCAGTGGGTTAAAGCCTCTGCCTTCGGCTCAGGTCATGTTCCCAGGGTCCTGGGATCGAGCATTGGGCTTTCTGCTCAGTGAGGAGCCTGCTTCCCCCCTTCTCTGCCTGCCTGTCTACTTGCGATCTCTGTCAAATTAAAAATAAAAAAGGAGAGGAGAGGGAGAAAGAAAGAAAGAGACAATAATGTCTGTTCTCACCATCCCTATTTAGTATTGTACTAGAAGTTCTAGTCGGAGCAAATGGGAAAGAGATTAAAAATCTCCCAGATTGAGGGCACCTGGGTGGCTCAGTGGGTTAAGCCTCTGCCTTCAGCTCAGGTCATGATCTCAGGGTCCTGGGATCAAGCCCCATGTCAGGCAGGGACTGAGTAGGGACTCCCTACACAGCAGGGAGTCTGCTTCTCCCTCTCCCTCTGTCCCTGCCCTGGCTAGTGCTCTCTCGATCCCTCTATCAAATGAATAAAACCTTTATAAAACAAAAAAGAAAATCTTAAGAAATATATCAAAAACTATTAAAAACTAATAAACTAGCTCAGGAAAGTTTCAGGGTATGAGATTAATATATAAAAATCAATAGTATTTCTATATATTAGCAATGTACAATCTGAAAATTACCAAAATTCCTTTTACAATATCATCAAAAAGAATAAAATATTTGGGAAGAAATTTAACAAAAGCAACTACAAAACATTGTTGAAAGAGATTAAAAGAAGATCTAAGCATATGAAAGGCATTTCATGCTCATGAACCAGAAGATACAGGACTGTTAAGATGGCAATGCTCCCCAAATTGATCTACAGATTCAAAGCAATTCCTATCAGAAATCCCACCTGCCTTTTTTGCAGAAATTGGCAAACTGAATCTAAAATCATATAAAGATTCAAAGTCCCTGGATGGCCATAATAATCTCTAAAAAGAATAAAACCGGAGGACTCAAATTTCCTAATTTCAAAACCTGCCATAAAGCTGTAGTAATCAAGGCTGTGTAGTACTAGTATAAGGATAAACTTAGCAATGGAAGAGAACTGAAGTTCAAAGGTAAACTCTTATATTTATGGCCAATTGATTTTTGCCAAATAATTCAATGGAGAAAGACCAGTCTTTAAAATAAATGTTGGACAAATGGATATCCAAATGCAAAGCAATCAAGTTGGAGCCCACTTCGAACCATATACAAAATTTAATTCAAAATAAAGACTCAGAGGGGCGCCTGGGTGGCTCAGTGGGTTAAACCTCTGCCTTGGGCTCAGGTCATGATCTCAGGGTCCTGGGACGGAGTCCCGCATCGGGCTCCCTGCTCAGCGGGGAGCTTGCTTCCTCCTCTCTTGCCTGCCTCTCTGCCTACTTGTGATCTCTCTCTCTGTCAAACAAATAAATCTTTAAAAAAAAAAAAGACTTAGATATAAGAGCTAAAAACACAAAACTCATATTAGAAAAGATAGGTGTAAGTCTCCATTTTGAATTAGACAGTGGTTTTTGAGATCACAACAAAAATACATTCGACCAAATAAAAAAAGATAAATTGGATTTCATCAAAATTTAAAATAAAGCCAGTTTTTCAAAGGATCTCAAGATGGTGAAAAGAAATCCACAGAATGGGAGAAAATATTTGTAAAATTATATATCCGATAAGAAATTTATACTCATGGGGCGCCTCAGTGGCTCAGTGGATGAAAGCCTCTGCCTTGGGCTCAGGTCATGATCCCAGAGTCCTGGGATCGAGCCCTGCATCGGGATCTCTGCTAGGCGTGGAGCCTGCTTCCCCCCAACCCCCTGCCGCCTCTCTGGCTACTTGTGATCTGTCAAATAAATAAATAAAATCTTAAAAAAAAAAAAAAGAAAAAAATTTGTACTCAGAGTACATAAAGAATTCTTACAATTTGATAATAAAAAGACAAACCCAATTTAAAAGTGAACAAAGATAAAAACAGACCATTCTCCAAAAAAGATATACAAATGGCCAATAGGCACATGAAAAGATGCTCAACCTCATTAGCCATCAAAGAGAGACAAATCAAAGCCACAATGAAATGCCATTTCATACCCACTAGAATGGCTTTAATAAAAAAGATCAACAATAACAAGAATGAGTGAGGATGTGGAGAAACTGGAATTCAGAAAATGCCTGAGTTATGTACTCTTTGCTGAATTATATGCCTTGTCTGCAGTGACAAAATGTCACATAAACCCTTTTTTATAGGAAACCAATAATTATTACAGTTATAATTAAAGTTACTGTAAGTCATTATTTTAATTAAAACTTTAAAAGTAAAAAATATTCAGGTAATAAATTTCAGTTAATAGGAAATATTCAGAAAAATATTGAGCTTGTAAGACTGCACACAACATACTGAAGTAAAAAAAATTTTACTGTAAAACAGCAATAATGGCTCAGAGTTCCTATATACTGGCTAGGGCAGGTATTTGTTATTTACATAGAATTTCATTTAATCCTACCTAAGAACAACCTGTGAGGAAAGTATTATAACCATCGTCTTCCTCATTTAACACATAAAGAAACTGAGACTCAGAAACTTACCCAGGTCACACAATTAATAAACACGTGGAGTTAGACTTAAACTCGTCTAATTCCAAGGTCTATGTTCTCAATCATTATGCTATATAACTGTCAAAATTATATATTCCACAATTATAATAAAGATATGTATGTATTTGTATATTTACATATTTTAAAATACATACGTATATTTTAAAACAGGGGAATATGCAAAATGTCAGTGGTGGTGAATTATGGGGTTTATTTCTTTGTGATTTTCTGTGTTTCCAGAACTCCCTACCTTGAAAAAAGCATGTCCTGCTTTTATAATAGAAAAAACACATAAATGCATGGCTGAGATCTTCAGTAAATAAATTAGGTAAAGCAAAGAAAAAAAATGTATGTGCTTAAAGTTTTCTCAACATTTAAGCTTCACCCTAGAATAATAAATGTACTTGTGCATTGACTGAACATAAACTTATCCCACATTCAAAAATAGCCTGCATGCAAATTCAGTTCTAGCTAATAATAACTCCCAAATTATTAACACCCATCTCTTTAAAAAGCTCTTTATTACTTGATGACTTCTCTCTATCCTTATCAATCATGAACAAGAGTAATTCCAATGAGAACTGTAGCACAGTGTTTTGAATCAGTTTTCCCTATTTGTATCATGGAAGCTCTGAAGATTTCACTTTGCTTTAAATGCTATCCTTGCCAGCAATGATGACGAACCGCAGGTCCTCAAAGATAACATCTAGCTTCTTCTTAAATATACTGATTTCATTACACCCATCCTCAAATTGTTTAAAAATGTATGAAGAGTCAAAGCAGCATGTATTTTAAAATATATTGGATAAAAGTCACCATTTTTCTGAAAGTTAAATTCCCCAAGGGAACTAATTTCTGAATCTTCTAATACCTTTTCAAATAAATCCTCATTACTGCAATGGGATTGCTTCAAATACAGAAAAGTCTTTTTACTTTCCCTTGACAAGATCACACTGCTGCATGCATAAAATTCATGATTAACGAGGTAAATGAGTTCAATATTCTAACATATTAGCTCTAGTTTTATCAATTACATTTCCCATCTTCTATTACAAATCTAGTTTAATTGCCAAGATTTGGACAGTTCTAATTCTTTTTAAATGATGCTTGCAGTTCATTTTCACTGCTAACAAATAATTTACAGTGACAGTATTGCCTCACAGATACCCACTATTCACTAAGAAAAATGTACAGCTAATTATAATTTATTCTGCTATGTGGTCATAAATTAAATTTTAAAAACTTGGCTTGGACTTTATGTTGTTAAAAAAAATCACCTTAATAACTGTTTAAGCCAAGATTAGAAGAACTAAGGTACTTTCTCAGGTAAAGCCTATCCTGTCCCCTGAATTTAAAATTGCAACCCTCCCTCCCTCCTCTACCCCCAACATACATCTTCTTACCCTGGGCCAGATACTCTTTATCCTCTTTCTCCTGCTTTTTCTCCTTAGCACCCTTTAACATACAATATGATTAATTTCTTTTTTTTTTTTTAAGATTTTATTTCTTTATTTGTCAGAGAGAGCGGGAGCCGGGAGCGAGCACAGGCAGAGTGGCAGGCAGAGGCAGAGGGAGAAGCAGGCTCCCTGCTGAGCAAGGAGCCCGATGTGGGACTCGATCCCAGGACGCTGGGATCATGACCTGAGCCGAAGGCAGCCGCTTAACCAACTGAGCCACCCAGGTGTCCCAAATATGATTAATTTCTTAAGCTCTTTTTTTTTTTTTTAATTTGACAGGCAGAGATCACAAGTAGGCAGAGAAGCAGGAAGAGAGACAGAGGGGGGAGGGCAGGCTCCCTGCTGAGCAGAGAGACCCCCCCCCCCCCGGGATCATGACCTGAGCCAAAGGCAGAGGCTTTAACCCACTGAGCCACCCGGGTGCCCCTTGTCTTAAGTTCTTTTTTTTTTTTTTTAAGATTTTATTTATTTATTTCACAGAGATCACAAGTAGGCAGAGAGGCAGGCAGAGACAGAGGAGGAAGCAGGCTCCCTGCTGAGCAGAGAGCCCGATGCGAGGCTCAATCCCAGGACCCTGGGATCACGACCTGAGCCGAAGGCAGAGGCTTTAACCCACTGAGCCACCCAGGTGCCCCTTGTCTAAAGTTCTTATGAAGTTTTATGTATTTTGCTCCCACCTGACCCCTAGTACCTGGAATAGTGCCTGTAACATCAAAGGTGCTGTTAAGTGATGTTAATTTTAGTACTGGGTTACAAGTGGGAGCTATTGCTCTTGTTTGAGTGTATTTATACAAATATGTGGGAAATGCAATGTTTAATTTTCCAATTAGAGTAAATCCTCATTTTTCACCATTTAAAAAAATTTTTTAAAAAGATTTTGTCAGAGAAAAAGAGAGAGAGAGAGAGAGTGCACAAGCAAGGGGAATGGCAGGCAGAGGGAGAAGCAGGCTCCCGGCTGAGCAAGGAGCCTAATGCGGGATTCTATCCCAGGACCCTTGAATCATGACCCAATTTGAAGGTAGTTGCTTAGCTGACTGAGCAACCCAGGAGTCTCTTTCACCTGTTTATAAACAAGCAGGAAAATACTTTCTCCTGTAGCCTCAACTGAGGTTTACCAATGCATTCACAGTTGAAGAGAGGCTTAAATCCCTAGGACAGTGGCTCAGAACCTGAAAATACAAAACAAACCCAAGCCGAGAAAATTCACAGGTAAGGGATTTTGCAGGAAAAGGGAGCAGGAGGCTGCTTTTCCCTTTTTATATTCTTTGGGACTCACATGACTCTTCTTATTTATTAGCCATATCAATATTCTTCCTCATTGTACTTACTACATATACTTTACATGTATTATCTTAATCTTCACAACAACGCTATGAGTCAGATACTATTAACAAACCCACTTTACAAATAGAAGACTTGAAATTTAAGTAATTTTCCCAAACATCTGATAGATGGTAGAGATGTCTGGCATTTAAAGTTTGCATTCTTTTTTTTTTTTTTTAAGATTTTATTTATTTGACAGAGAGAGATCAAAAGTAGGCAGAGAAGCAGGCAGAGAGAGAGAGAGGAGGAAGCAGGCTCCCAGCAGAGCAGAGAGCTCGATGAGGGACTCGATCCAAGGACCCTGAGATTATGACCTGAGCCAAAGACAGAGGTCATAAGCCACTGAGCTCTGAGCCACTGAGCCACCGTGGTACCCTTAAAGTTTGCATTCTTAAACACAATGCAATACTGCTTCCCAATTCATCATGACAAATTATATGGTCACGATGAATTCCAAGAATTCAGATTCCAACATCAGTATTATTACCTGACTAACCCTGCTCATGTTATACAAAGCAGAGACCAAATACAAAAAAGAGAGGGGATTTCTGTAGATGTTTATGGTAAAAAGTTCTATTAATTTAAAATTATTAACAGTATCTTTTGATGGACTAGTCATACCAAAGAAACTTTAGACTACAAAGTAATTAAGCCAATAATCGAAAGGGAAATAAACAAAAACACCCAGAAGTTCACAACAATTTATCAACAACAACAAAAAAGACTGTAAAAAGTGTTACTTGCTTACCAGAAGTTCTTCCTAATTGAAATGGTCATTTATTATGGAATTTGCATATATGGAAAAAATAAATATTAAAAAAAACCTTTTTACATATTCTCCCAAAGGCCTAACTCTGACAAAGCAACAAATTAAATACTAAAGCTAAATGACTTTCTGAAAACTATAGGGAAAGAGAAATATATTATGAAGCTTGTTTATCCTAAGCCTGAAATGAGAAATGTTATATCCATGCATGATCTCATAAGCACATGATCCCCACTGCCTTAGGATTTAGCACTTTCTAATAATGCTTATTTTAACTTTTTTTTTTATTTTTTAAGATTTTATTTATTTGACAGAAAGCAAGCTAGAGAGCACAAGCAGTAGAAACAGCAGATGGAGAGGGAAAAGCAGGCTCCCGGAGCCCGACTCAGGGCTTGATCCCAGAACGGATTGTGACCTGGGCTGACAGCAGATAGATGCTTAACGGACTGAGTCACACAGGTGCCCCAAATGATGCTTATTTTAAACATCCCAAAGATGAAGATAAAATTTTAAAAATCTTTTTTTCCTACATGTATCTTACAGGTTATTTTTAGGCTCAACATGTTTTCCAATCAGAAATTAATATGATTAAAGTGAGAATTCATTAATTTACTATGCTTGAACAGGATATTAATACCCTTTCAAATTGCAAACTTACTCCTGTTTGGTAAATCCCATTAGTAGCAAGCAGCCAGTCTTAAGATAGCTCTGATTTGCTATAACGTTTCAAGTTCCTAACATGTTTGACACATTTGAAAGTCACAGCTGGTGTTTTAAAATAAATATAGTAACTACACATCTAAATCTTTCCAAACATGAAATTAAGAAGAAAGTATCATTCCCTCTAAGAATAAACAATTTCCAAAACTGGATGGCCTCATAAGCACAAATTAAAATTTTATACACTTAAAATTGGGGGGTTATTTTTAAGCCCATCATTTATGCAAATAGAAAGAACTGATGGAAATCAGCAAAAATGTGTGTATTTGAAGCGCTTATTTTCCAACACATGAAAAAAAATCATATACAACTTGGTCAACTGACAGATATCAATAATTCTATTCACTGGAAAATAGCTGATGCCACTAGGTGTTTTTAAACAAATGTTTATGTCAATGAATGCCTTCCATGTGTTGTCACTGCAAATTAGTTACCATTACTGTACTGAGCCGTAGTTATACCTTAAATGATTTCAAATGTATTGGAAATACTTACTGGCTCTCTTACAAACAGCTCCACATAGTTAACCTTTTGGAGTTCTTCTATCTGCATTTTATAGTGTTTTTATATCATCAAATGTTTTTAGGCTATCAAATCTAATTTCTTATTCTCTCTGGGACTGCCCAAACTAACACGACCTACCACTGCTAAAAGATTTGTGGTAGTGAAACCATTAAAATAACCTTATTGGAATTTTGTACAAAAAATGTAAATTGTCTCAAAGAGAGTGAGCCTTTAAAATAGGGTTGTGGGTATACAGACCATGTGCCATCTACCTTAACAAATCAGAACTCTTTTCTTACTTTTGAGATTTTAGTCATGTTCCAAAGTTTATAAGGAAATGACTACTGAATACGTGAATTGTTCTTGTATTTGTGATTTGTGTTTGGAGTGAAAGAACATCTAGAACAAGATCTGGAACACAATAGGTCCTCAGTTAATGTATGTACGTGTGTGTGTGTGTGTGTGTAACAGACACAAAAAGGGCCTGAAGGATGCACACCAAACTGTTAACTCTGTTTAGGAAGTAGAATGTGAAGGGATCAGGAATAAAAAGGGTTGTTACTTCTGCTTCACCTCCTTCTGTGTCTGTTTTTAGGTAACGCTTGAATTATCTATGTGTGTGATTTATATCCCTGTTTGTGTTTCCCAAGACAATTCAAGCACAACAGATCATTTCCACACTATGTTTTTGGGATGACTGTCCTCACTGTGTACCTCCCAGTCACACTTGGAGTTCTCTCTTCTTGCCACAAGAAATGTTCACATGGAGCATCTCCCACTTAAAGCTACATGGCATGCTAACCAATGCTAACCAATGCTTTTTCACAGTTAAGTAGCGTGGTTTTCAATCATGCTTTAGAGTACTGTGGTAGAGTTTTTTGTTTTGTGTTTTTTTTTACTTTCCTGCTTGCAGTTGTTCTCTTTTTGGTTCATGACATATTATGGAAATGGATCCTAACACATATAGTACCAGTAGATTTATGACCCAGACTATATAATCTTTGCAATGGGCAGGCTGCATTCCTGGATCTCACCAGTGACTTTATTTTTTTCCTTCATGTTCCAAAGGAAAAAACTACCTTTTTAAAAACTTTTTAAAGTTCAATCTCAGGCCATCTAAGTTTATGGCCATAAAATTCAGACAATGCCATTCTTCTATAGATCTCTGGCTATTTCTTTTTTTTTTTTAAGTATTTTTTTTAAATTTTTTATTAACATATATTATTTGCTTCAAGGGTACAGGTCTGTGAATCATCAGTCTTACACAATTCACAGCACTCACCACAGCACATATCCTTCCCAATGTCCGTAACCCAGCCACCCTACCCCTGATCTCTGGCTATTTCTTAAGAGTTAGTTCACAACACATTTTCGGCTCTCTTCCAGGAAGCAGACAGCCTGACATCTTGGACTCAGTTTTCACTTCTCTATTCCGTGCATCCTGTTGCACACATAGAATTGTGACTTTGTGACCTGTAGGACTTTAACTTGTCTAAAAGTAACAAAAACCTTACCTATGTATAGTACCTTCATGTTTAAGTTGGTACACAACCTTATTCTACTTTAGGCTTTTCTCATCAGCCATTATAACCACAATCACTCAACAAAATAGTTTATAAAGCATCACATAAGTTCTGATTTCTTTATGACTATCTGAAGAACTCAGGATGCTGACCATTGCTGAACTGGGTAAGTGTCCCCACCCTACCCCTAAATTACAGCAAAGTCTCTTGTCAACATTTGTTATTAAAATGTTAAATGTACTTAAAGACGTGATTAAAACAGCTTAGTTTCAATCATGCTTTATGCTGTTTTTAACATATAAATTAAGAAGGAAATCAACTTTCATTTAAGTGCCTTAAAAATCTTCATGAACTTCTCTGGGTAGCCAGCTCAACAAATACCAAGGACTCAGATTAATGATGAACTATTAAAACACTATACACTGATATTACTCAGTATAAATACTGAGATTTTTGGTAAAGGAAAGATATGACCGAAAGCCAGGAATCCTGGATGCTAGTCCTAGTATCTCCACTGAATTTAAGTGGCAAGTTATTTCACCTCTTTGGATCTCAATTTCTTCATCTACAAAATGTGAGCTTTTAGCTAGATGTCCTAAAATCTCTTTTAGCCCTAATATACCATATTTTAACATGTCAAAATGCTCTGCCAAATAGAAACCATCAATATATTTAGTATTTTTTTTTGCGGAATCTTGAGTACACCATAAATAGCACTTCATTAATATTCACAATATTTATAAGAAAACAAAAAGGTAGTATCTCTTTTTTTAAAGATTTATTTATTTTAGAGAGAGAAGAGAGCATGAGTGGGAGGGGCAGAGGGAGAGAGAATCTCAAGCAGATTCTGCACTGAGTGGGGATCCTGACACTGGGCTCAATCACACAACTGAGATCATGACCTGAGCCAAAATCAAGAGTCAGATGCTCAACCGGCTGTGTCACCCAGTGCCCCCAAAAGGTTATTATCTTTATATGCAATATTTGATTCACAAACTAGGACAGTAATTTGTAAAAGTCCACAAAACTACAGTATAATGAAAAGAGTGATTCTCATTTCCTGATTGTAGTCTTCTATTCACTATACTATCTTTGTTGCTATTTTGTTATACTTAGAAAGCAGTATGTTTTAATCCTTCTCACCCTCAATCAGCCAATCTGCTCTCTAATGTTCTCAAAACTACCCTGCTCAATTCTTTACTGCTTGAAATCTCCATAGCATTCTCTTTCCCCTTCAAACTCTTTCACTGGAATAATTACCAATACTTTCCTGTTTCCTACAGCCATGCCTTAATCCTTGGTGCATCATTTGTCTCATTTTCTACAAAATTTCTATTAATTTTCTAATAAATTTCAGCTGTATACAGAAAGATCTGTCACTACTATGTCTACATTCACCAGTATCTGCTTGGAGCTTGTACCTTTATACAGACCCAGTACATTCTCGGTATCATCATGGTTGAAAAGGACACCAGAGATGTTTTGTACTATTTGCTTCAGTGGCTTGGGACCTTCCTCTTTCAGTGGCCTTTCTCATATTCCCTTCTAGGACTTTCAAACTCTTGGTCCTTGAAATTAATTTATGAAATTAAGATTTGGCTTAAACGTCCCTTTTGCATCACTCCCACCTTCCCTAAGCAAAATATCCCTACCTAGCTGAGGTCTCCAAGATGCAAGCTCTTTTGCCCACCTGTCTGACCAGAACCACAATCAAGTCCATCTGCTCTCAACGCCCTACACAAATTTTCAGACTTGTCCTAAAACTACAAACACAGAGACACTGTTAATTCAACATGTACAAGTGAGAGGCACATTCTACTCCATGGATCCAGGAAAGAGAGGGAAGAAGACCAATTCTAACTTCCAATCAATTCTCACCAGTAAGAGAGATGAAGGAGGTATTATTCGCCTAATTTCAGGCACTCTCATTTCAGAGTCTCTCTAGGACACCACCTATCCTAGAAAAAAATTAGAAGAAAACTGGAGAAACTATACAATTTTCTCATGCAAATAAAAACTGCCATGGAGGGCACCTGGGTGGCCCAGTTGTCAAGTGTCTGCCTTCAGGTGAGGTCATGATTCCAGGGTCCTGGGATCGAGTCCCGCATCAGGCTCTCTGCTCTGTGGGAAGCCTGCTTCTCCCTCTCCCACTTCTTCTCCTTGTATTTCCTCTTTCACTATCTCTCTCTCTGTCAAATAAATAAAATCTTTAAAGAAAGAAAGAAACAAACAAACAAACAAAACTGCCATGGATATTCAAGAGCCCACAACTCTCAGACCTTAAAGGGCTACAATAATGTGGCCAACATGACTTGTTAAAATACTTAAATTCTTCTATACCATTTAGTATATAATTATCCTGGGCTCCTAATTTGCAGCCCAGCCCCTTCTCTAGGACTCTCACTAGCCCACTAACAGGTTAGTGACTGGCACCACAAAGGGCCCATAGGTTTCCTCTCTAGCACAGTAACCAGCTTCAATTATAACCAACTGGTGCCCTGCAATCAATTGCCCAAAATCTTGCCTCCTAGACATTGCTATTGGCTCCCTTCAGGGACAGACCTGCAAGGGCAAGCCTGTGTTTCACCTGCCTTTCCTGCCCATTCCCGGAGAAACTTAAATGGGTCTTGACCAGGAACAGACCTGGCACTAGCAATCAGCCAGCCAGATCTTGTTCTTTCATATCCCCTCTGCTAGAGCTGGCCTGGAAGACAGTAGGAGTTGAGATACCAGTGGTACCACTGGCACCCCAACAGATCCTTTTGGACCCTGACCAAAAGGCTGTTACTACTCACCACTGAGTTGCCTTTATGTGGTTACTTAGAGGAGCTGCAGCTTCCCCAGGATTCTGACTGAGACAGCCAGAAAGAGAGCAGATGTGCAAGCTGGCCAACTGGCTGACCACACCATTAAATGATTTGAACATTACCTCTGCAAGAACACATATGCAATCAAGCTACCTCTGGGTTTTCACCACCCTTTTGACATACCTGAGACTCATCCCCAGTAAGGAAGACAAAGACACTTATTGACTGTGCTAAGGGGTGGGTCAGTTAGCTGAAATGCCACCAGATTCCAAATTCTGACTGCATATTCAAGAGCCATCTTGCAATGAGCCTCTCACTCAGAGTGTATTCCCATCAATAAGAACTCTCAAATCTACCAGCTATCTTAAGAATTTGGGTTCTGACTTAGCACCTTCTCACTATTCCTGCCCATGACTTGACTGGTCAGCCCAAGTCAGGGTGGGTGGGTTTAGGTAGGGGTGAGGTGAAGAGTCCATAAAAATGGAAGTGGACTTGTGCTTATCACAGACAAATAGGCCTTTATCAAACAACTGAAAAAAAGAAATTTGATTAACATACTTGGTGATCCCACATCTCTGTCAGATGGTTATATTCATTTCCAGAGGGCAGATCAAGTCCTTCAGAATACAGAGAGAGAAACATAACATGGATTCAGGAGGATCCATCTTCTGCTGTTAAATGCTGGTGCTTTTAGTAGGGGAACAAGAACAAAAACAAAACAAACAAAAAAAACAAGGAACACTGGCTCTACCAGGACAAGGGTAGCCTTCATGCATTAACTATGCAGAAAGGCTCATCATTCCACTCATCTTTAATTTTAGTCAATTCAGAGAGACCCCCTTGCTCCAAAGTTTTTAGTTTTTTATAATCTATATATTGGACAGCTAAAAGAGCCCAGGTGATTTTCTGTCACATGAGCTGGAAAACCAAACAACAACAGAGGTCATTTGACCATGTTCCACCCAAATCCTTTGTAGCCCTCTGGTGACAACTGAAAACAGAACAAATAATCAAATTTTACCAACCAAAAGATGGTTAAACATAAACTATGCTTGACCAAATTCAAGGCTACCCTGAAGTAAGCTCCCCAACAGCAGAATGCTGAGGAAACGGAGGAGACCACATACACCATCAGAATGGCCACTTACCATACACTGGGTGATGTAAGTCCCACCACAAGTTGTATGCCTCTGTGAAACCAATGCCTTGAGAGGCTCCCTCAGGCCACTCCACATATTGAACAAATGTGACAAAATGTTTGGTGGCTTTCCAACTAACTGGTAAGTAGTCCACAGATACTTACTTTCTATTACTCTGTCAAGTATAATCCATTCCAAACAGAGCTAGTCAAAAGTATCATCCACATTGATGCCAATCCATATGCAGTTTGCTACTAGTCCACAACTACAGAAATTGAAAGTTTTTAAAAACTTTTATAACAACCTGGATTTTTATATGTGTTGAATTTAATAAAATACTTTTATTTAATTTTTTTCTAGTTATTTAGTTTACTAAGGTATCAGGCTGTGATATATTAGAAATTTTTAAAAACTAACTTTTCACCAGTTTGAAAGCTGCTTATCTAAAACAAATGCAAATATGTCCTATTTCTGCTGAAATCTCTTTAGTGATACCCATTATCTGCATGACGAAGGATTAGTTCATTAACACTGTCAGATTCTCCGTGATCTGACCCTTTGATCAGACTACCTCTTGAGAGCAGAACTTCCCAAGAGTGTGCTTGGCAATGCCTCAAACAGGTGAAAGGTAAGACCACTGAACGTGGCTGATAACTGATGCCTGAATTTATCTCCTATTATTATAATACACCAAATTTTATGCTCCAACAACAATGAAAAGCCTGCTTTCCAATCCATGCCCAAATTTGTGTTGCTAACACAGACCTCTCACCTGAACACGCTACCTATTCTACATCTCCATACAGATGCATTTCTTAGGTGGCATCTCAAACTTAACATGTCCAGAAGTGAGCATCTCTTTTCCTTTCCAAATGTGCTTCTCCTACACTATTTCCCAGTAAACTTTTTCTTTCTCGTGCACATTATTTGATTTTTCAGCAAATTCTGCCAACTCAGCTTCAACAACTCTCACCAACACCTTTACCCCATGGTTAAAGTCATGGTCATCTCTCAGAACTTGGATTATGACAAAAGCCCTGCTTCCACTCTTGCCTGAAACAGATTCTTAAGACAGCAGCCAGAACTGACGTGTGTAACTTGAAACACAAGTTCTGAGTATAATTCAGAACTCTGGAACAGTTTCCAATCTCAGGGGAAATAAGGCCTATTCTCCTTCAAGAATTCACAAGACCCAGGTTGCTCTCTTCTACTATTTTGCCCTGTGATCACTTGGCTCCAGGAAAATGGATCTCCTGCTAGTTCTTAACCACACCACGCACAGTCCCACCTCATCTGAGCCCACTTGCAGGATCCATTGTCTGGAATGCTCTTCCTACACTGCTGTCCTTGCTAATTCACTCTCTTCAAGTCTCTGCTCAAATGTTACCTCTTCAGTTAGGTCTTTATGATGACTCCAGGTAAAGCAGCACCCATACCCCTAAGCCCCACATTTCATGTCCTGTTTATGTTTCCGACAGCATTTATCACTTATTTATTGGTGTAGGGTCTGCTTCCCTACACTGACTCGAGGACAGCAGAGGACTTGTCTATCTTGTTCACCACTGTATCCCTATCACCTACAACAATGCCTGGCATATAGTAGGCACTGGTGAAATACTGTTGAGTAAATACATGCATGAATAAATGTATTACTGCTCCCTGCCTCAGAGCCCTTGATCACTCAGTTGGTATTGTCTATAGGCCCTTTTTCCATACTTTTTCTCTTGCTAAAATCCCACTTTTAGACTAGGCTTAGAAATCAAACACCTCCAGGAAGACTTCCCCACGCTTAGTCTTCCACATTTCACTCACTACCACCTCATTAACTGAACAGTGGAAAAACAGAAAACATTTTACTTCCTCTTCTCATTACTGGCTCATATTTCCCAAACACATTCCCCCAATCAGAAAACACCATTCCATTCCCTGTAGCTACTGCTTCCACCTATTTCCCTACTGCACTGAGTACTTCTACTGCATATCTGCAAAGATTGTCCCAAGAGCACCTGATGTACTTAAGAAAAACATAAAGCATTCTGATATGCACTAGGAAAGGCAATTCAAGGAAGCCTTATTTTCCTAGTCCAATTCTGTAACTTAGAATCAGTCCATTTCCCACCAAGAAATGATACAGCTAACAATAAAGCATGCCTCTGGCATTTCAACACCACTCATGACACTGCTGCATGTGGCCAACCTTACTTACTTACATTTTATTTTGGTTTCTGGTTCCTGACTTCTTGTCTTCCAGTTAACCACAGCTTTGTTTCATATTTGTTGATTGAACTTATGTTTCCTCAGCATAAATCTTCACGTTTCTCAGACTTATAGTTGTTAAGACCCATTATGGCTCTTTTTCCTGCTGTGGGCAAGATGGTCCCCTGAGTTTCAGTTCTGGAGACCTACTAATGCTCTGTACCCTCAGCAAATCTAAACTAGCTCCTATAAAGGGAGAATTCATATAACCAAACACACAGGTCCAAACATTCCACATCATTTCCATACCATAGCAATCTACTGACATCCTGCTTGGGAAGTCTCAAGATTATTAAAAAAAAAAAAAAATTTTTTTTATTTGTTTGACAGTGTAAGAGAGAGCACACAAGCAGGAGGAGCAGCAGGCAGAGGGAGAAGCAGGCTCCCCACTGAGCAAAGAGCCCAACGTGGGGCTTGACCCAGGATGCTTAACCAATTGAGCCACCCAGGTGCCCCTATTTAATTAATTAAATTCTTCTGATTTCCCTTCTCCATTGAATGCTATTTATTCTGCCTATATAAACAAATTGTTTCTAAATACAATAATTCACCTACTTCACTGTGAGAGTACAAAATAATGAGTCAAGAAGAATGTTATGTCATAAAAAACTTAGAATGCTATCTTTTTTTTTTTTTAAAGATTTTATTTATTTGTTAGAGAGAGAGAGAGTGAGCACAGGCAGACAGAGAGGCAGGCAGAGGCAGAGGGAGAAGCAGGCTCCCTGCCGAGCAAGGAGTCCGATGTGGGACTCGATCCTGGGACGCTGGGATCATGACCTGAGCAGAAGGCAGCCGCTTAACCAACTGAGCCACACAGGCGCCCCTAGAATGCTATCATTTAAAAAAATAAAATGAGGGGCACCTGGGTGGCTCAGTCAATTAAGCATCCGACTTGATTTTGGCTCAGGTCACGAGATGAACCCTGTGTTGGGCTCCATGCTCAGCAGGGAGTCTTCTTGAGATTCTTCCCCTCTCCCCCCCTCCACTCTCACCTGCACACACGCAGCCTCTCTCTCTCAAGTAAATAAATTTTTAAACATAGAGGAAAAAAATAAAATGAGGTACTACTAACTATCTCAAAATATTACAAATTGCCTCTTACCTTTCACCCTTTGTCTAATGAATGTGACAACTCTTACCACTTTTCTAACTGTATTACAAAAATTGAAAACTGACATACTCAAACTGATGTTCCCATTTTGAATAACTCATTTCATAGAAGCCCAGGCTGTAATTAACTGTTCCATCACATCAAGACATAAACTTTACATAAAAGGTCATATATGAAAAAGGGAAAATTATCTCTAAGAAGACAGGCCAGAGGAGGGGGAAG
>ML104660.1:0-51232 GCA_003697995.1 Taxidea taxus jeffersonii | reverse complement strand
GCTCAGTTGGTTAAGCAGCTGCCTTCAGCTCAGGTCATGATCCCAGCGTCCTGGGATCGAGTCCCACATCGGGCTCCTTGCTTGGCAGGGAGCCTGCTTCTCCCTCTGCCTCCGCCTGACACTCTATCTGCCTGTGCTTGCTCTCTCTCCCTCTCTCTCACAAATAAATAAATAAATAAATAAATAAATAAATAAATAAAAATCTTAAAAAAAATAAAAAAATAATAAAATAAAAATTAAAAAAAATAATAAAAGAGGAACGCGGTGCAAACCGGGAAGGGTCAAACACCTGCAGAAGGAGCACCAGGGCCAGGACAGGTGTGATCAAGCCCTTCCTTCCAATCATCCAAGGGACAGTACACCAGGGGTGGGACAGGAAAAGGGGTTGTTCTGCGGCAATCATCCCATCCCTTCCTCCCAAGGCCATCACATCTCTGGGTTTGGCCATATCTTTGGGTTGTGGTGAAGGGCATAAAAGGAGAGCAAGACTAAGAATCCAGTGGGGCAGAAGAAAGAAGACAGAGTATACACGCCTTTGGGGCCCAGGTGCACCCACACACAGCTTGGCAGCGACAGTGAGAACCGCTTCTCATCACTGTGAATGGAATGATAGTGTTACAGGAGAGGTGTGGCAGACATTGCCCAGCAGTTGTGCACATGTGCACAGATTAGTAGATTAACCATGATCAGTCTGAAAAGCAGGGAAGAACTGGAGGCTTACTTTTTGAAGCATCTCAAGGGACAACTCACATTTATCAAGTACCATCCATGAGCCCTCAGGGAATATGCATGAACTCCTCCATCCTTACAACAACCCTCCAATGAAGGCTCAGAACTTCATTGTTCCCATGAGGCACATGAGGCTCAGAGAAGCTAAGCAACTTGCCTCTGACCACCCAGCTAGGATGTGGTAGGGCTGGGATTCAGAGCAGAGGGGAGCCATAAGGCATCCTCCATTCATAGCAGGGATCTCCAATCTGGTCATCAGCTACTCTCTGCCATCAACCTGAGGGCTCCCCTGGAGACTAGACCATCTTAGCTATGATGATGAATTCTCTAATATCTCTCATTTGCCTAGAGCATCTAAGGAAAAACCGCATCTATCCTTTCCCCATCTGATTGTCTCTCAAGCACTCATATCTCAGGGAATGAGAATATTAGGGCAAAACCCAAAGCCACATTCAGAGGTTGTCAGGTCTTTATTTCTTGGATTAAGCTCTGTGGGAAGTACACAATATACCTCATTTGAACAACAAAGGAAATATTGATTTTTCTTGAGGGGCAAATGAGTCTGAAAGACATGCACAAACTGCTCCAGAACATGTCCATCATTGCAGCCGCCCTTCTCCTTAGATCCAGTACAGGACTGCATCGTGGGAGACTCTTACCATGAAGCTATGTTACCTCATCCTCCAGGATCCCTCAAACCTGTGCAGCAGGGGCCCCCGGAGGATCCTGTTTCAGCACAGTTGCATGCCTCCTTTCTGACTGCTTGCTCGCCACGCTAGTCAGCTTCCAGTAACTCCTGCTCCTGGGTTGTGTCAGTAGTTCCTCTGTGGACCCCAAAGAGCTAGATGGTGTTCTGCCTAGCTCTTCCGCTCTCTGGGTCATTCTGACACCCACTGGTCTGTCAGCCTTCCAGACAACCACTTGGGACAGCCATCTCTTCCTGAGCAGGTCTGGCCAGGGCCAGCTGAGACTCTCGTAGAGGCGGTGGTGCCCATAGTGGCAGTGGCAGTAACTCTGTAGGCTGATACTCAGTGTCTACTGACTTTCAGGCTGTGGCCACTCACACAGGCAGTGCTCCATGACAGCCATTTCACCTGGCTCCTCCTGGGAACTGGGGTCACAAAAAATGTCCCCAAAGTGAGATACCAGGACAATGGACAGAAAATAAAGGGTCAGCACAGGCAATCAGTTGTCAGGTGCCGTGGGCTGTGCTGGTCTGTGGTATCCCTGAGACAGGAGGGAGGTTCAATATTATTTTGAAATTACTCTCATTCCAGATGAGGGTCTATCTTGGCAGAGCCTATTTTGTCTAGGGATATTACTTATGTGATGCTCAAAATTATTATTTTTGAATTGCACCCAATCAAACAAATATGAGGGATGGCTGAAGGCATTTAACAGACTATTGAGAATTGTGATCTTTATAACTTGATATTATGCCAAGTATACTTTTATCAGATGACTTTTATGTACTCTTGAATTCAACTCTTTTGAGTTGTACATTTACACGAAGAAAAGAAAATGGAGACTTGATCTTGAAATTGTTAAATTAAGTGTATTTTAAATTAATTCAAAACTGCCTATGATCTGGAGATCTTTTTATGGAATTTATATTTTGTGCTATTCTCTGTTGTGATTGGAAACACCACAAAATGTGAAGCTCTACATCTGCCCCAGCCTCTCCTTTTTTCTAGGTCAAGGCCTAGAAGATCCTAACCTCTCCCTCTTCTAGGAACGGGGTGGAGGGAGGCAGGGAGTGGTGTAGAGAGTCCTCCCCATCCTTCCACTCTGGAATCCCTGTTCCCTTATCTGGTCACATCCTAATTCTCTGCTTTTTTATAGCCAAGCTTTTTGGGGTTGACAATATTTTCTCCATAGTTTCAAATTAATTGGCATGGTTTTCCCTTACAGCCCATTTCATTTTGGCTTCTATATCTGTCACTTCAAGAACTCTTCCTATGGTTATATCTGACTTCCGTGTCACTAATTCCAAGAAACACATTTCACACTTGACCCTTGTTGTCTCAGGAGCACTTGATATCCATCTATCATTCAACGTGTTTCAACAGTGTCTCCTTATATCCCACAACACCCGGTGTTCCTTGTGTTCCTCTGATGCCTCTGTTTGCTCCTTTTCCTCCTCTAGAAGCTCACACTTCTTGACCAAAATTTTTTAAAATATTGGAACCACTTAAGGTAACAGACCAACACTGCTAGACACATTTGATGGTTTGTGACTCACTGATTGTGTAATCCGAAGGAGTGGAGAGATGGGCACAACTGGTTTGGCACACAGGCAGCAAGGATGAAAGGAGAGTAAACCTCGGAATTCTCAGACTAGAGAGAAGGGACTCAGGGCAAGCTGTCTTTTTAATTTTTTTTTAATTTAATTTCTTTATTCGTAAGACCAGATGAGGTCTAGATAATCCACTGGGGCCCTTCCAGTCATAGCAGCTATCCATTATATTGTATCTATCTATTCCCTCCCCCAGATTGTGAGCTGTCCCAGGGAGAAGCCTAGCCTCGATCCTTCTTTTTATCCTGCCATCGTCCAGCACCAGCTGGTATACAGGACACAGCAATGAGGGTGAGGACTGGCTCTATGTCTCCTTTATGAACATTTCCATTCTCTTACTCCAGACTATTGAGGGAGAAAATACGTGATGGAGCCATGTGGCCTGGGCCCTCTACATGGAAATACTGTGTAAATTCCACTGGCTCCTCAGTTTCTTAACAACTGCTTGCCAATGCCCTCAGCATCACCCCATCAGCTGCTCTGAATCCCCACCCTGCTAGGCACTCAGTCCTCTTTTTCCCGTCAGGGCAGAAGATGCCTCAGAATCCTCTGAGAAAATTGAGGTTATCTGGCATCAGAGATGTAATCTGCCCACTCCCTCCCTCTATCCTGCCTCCTGTGCCTCTAACGTGTTGGTCTTCCCAGTTGGACCCCTTCAAAACTGCAACTAATGTGCTGTCAATTAAGAGCAGATTGGAGGGATCATTGCCCTTCCTTCCACTCTGGAATCCCTGTTCCCTTATCTGGTCATATCCTAATTCTCTGCTTTTTTATAGCCAAGCTTTTTGGGGTTGACAATATTTTCTCCATAGTTTCAAATTAATTGGCATGGTTTTCCCTTACAGCCCACTTCATTTTGGCTTCTATATCTGTCACTTCAAGAACTCTTCCTGTGGTTATATCTGATATTTTCATAAAACTGTTTGGGACTGGATATCTATGAAGTTTCTGTGCCCCATCCCATTCAGCTCATTCCTTCTATTCAGCACCCAACTCACCCCTCGGCCCTGTTTTTTCCTCACATTGCCCTTCCCTCAGCACCTTCCATCCTTCAGCTCTCTCAGCACCATCTCATCTCATCTCATCTCATCTCAGCACCATCTTAGGAACAGCCCCCAGGTTCCCCCACTGTGAAAATAGCTGTCATTTTACTTTATTCTTCCTCTCCTCACCTCCCTTCCTACCCCCTGCCTTATGCTTATTCTCTCAGTAGACAAGTCCCCTGACCTGGGATGTCTCCATTCCTTCACTGTCCTCTTGTTTTGTGGATCAGATAACTACATCTTATATTCCTCATCCTGCTCTTTCCTAAAAGTCCCCAATATGTCTCCCTAGTTCATGAATTGAGTAACTATTTCTAAAATATCTACTATGTGCTTAGCCCAGAGCTGGGCTCCAAGGAAATCTGAGAGATGGAAAAAAAAATGTTTGCACTACCATAGAGTTCCCAGACCTAATTAGGAAGATAAGTTGAACATGAAAAGAGATACATAATTAGGCTCCACAGGGTTGTGCTGACTATGGAATGAGTCATAAATAAAAACATAAATAAATGAGGTATCAAATGAGAGGTATGAAAATGAGTGTTTCCATTGTTCATAGGATGGATTCCCATGGGCTGGGTGATTAGAGAAGCATTCATAGAGGGGGTAAGTCTTGAGGGCGGGTTCATGAAGAGCAGAAGACACGAGGGATGGGGCAGGGGATGGAGCAAGTGAAAAGAGTGATTGTTTTTGCTCTTTCTATCTCAATGAAGAGAAACACAGAGATCATCCTAGATTTCTTCCCTACAGGGCCCACATCCAGTCAGTTACCAACTCCATCAAAAACACTCTCCAATATTTCTCTCACTTATTCTGCCTCTTTGTCCCATGGCACTCCCCCTCACCAGGCCACCATCACATCCTATCTGGATATTATAACAGCATCAGAACTGGTCTTCTAGTGCCAGTTTTTCACCACCCCATAGGCATATCATTTGTTCTTGTAAATGTTAAGATCCTAGGACCTAGATTCTTAAGACTAATTAAATTCAAATCCTGATCCCCCTTCTCACCCTCTGATGTCCTAGGCAAACTTCATAATCTCTCTGTGTGTCAGTTTCCATATATATACAATGGGAATAATGGTAATATCTACCTCAAGTTTTTTATTATGAGGATTAAATGAGTTACTACATGCAAATCACTTTAAAATAGTACTTGGCGCTTAATAAGCACACAATAAATATTTGCCCACTATTACCTCCCAAATAGCTGCTATATACTACCTAACCATGTCACTTTCCATCTTAAATCCCTTCAGTGGATTCCTATCACATTTTGTAAAGTCTGAAATCCTTACCTGGACTGACCACATTGCTGGGGCTTTTTCAGTGTTCCTATCCCCATCCTACAGCCAAGCAAATTCAATTCAGTGAACACTTGCACAGATATGCCAAGAGAAGGAAGGGATAGATGCTCTGCTGTTGTCTCCAAAATAGGATTTTTGAGTTGAAATAAGTTTTGAAAGCCAGTCTTTGGCCAGAATAAATATTTTTCTAACTTCCTGTATGTCCCATTATCATGTCCTATTGGAGTAGGCTGTAGATTTTCAGTCTATATCAAGGGCAAGAGGGCACATAAGGAAAGTTTCTACTACATGAATGGAAATTGTGAATCCCCACCTCCACCTTCCAGCCTGGTGGACTAGGGTAAGAATTAGCAGAAGAGATAAAGCCAGAGGTCAGCAAAGCATCTAATTTTTCCCCTCTAGGCAAAATTCTGGAAATGAAGATTTGGATAGATTTTTGCCTTGCTTCCTTTTGGAAAGGAACCAGAGTGAAAATGGCAGTGAAGGGGCGCCTGGGTAGCTCAGTGGATTAAGCCTCTGCCTTCGGCTCAGGTCATGATCTCAGGGTCCTGGGATCGAGTCTCGCATCGGGCTCTCTGCTCGGCAGAGAGGCCTGCTTCCTCCTCTCTCTCTCTCTCTCTCTGCCTGCCTCTCTGTCTACTTGTGATCTCTCTGTCAAATAAATAAATCTTAAAAAAAAAAAAAAGAAAATGGCAGTGAAGGAGAGAGAAGAATTGAGCTAGCATTCTCAAGCCTTTCTTAGGCTCCTGGGTATAGTGCAAAAAGTGCTGACATTTTTTATTTTCTAAGGAAGGACATAGAATGCCACAGATGGACCAGAACGTCTCAGAAGGTATTAACATCTCCAGCAAGAGCCTGAGTAAGACTGGGACAGCTAAGGAGTCCCCAGGTCCTGACCCTGCTGAAAGAACTAACAAGAAGTTCACTAACCCCACTCTACTGCTTGTCAGTCAGCCCAGAGGACCCCAGGATGAGAGCAGACTAGACGTCACAAAGCCAAGACCAGCCTGGATCCTGAAGGCAGAGCATGGATCTGAGGTCCTCAGCTTGATCACCATGATGTGGTCATATGAAGGCCATCATTCACTTACCATGATTTGGAGAAGGGACAGGGTGCAGAGGAAGAATCTGAGTTACTCAGAGGAGACTGCATAAACCAGAAGATTCTAAGACACAGTCAAATAACAATAGTTGAAGGATGGAGGTAGGTGGACATAGAGGGAACTGTAACATTTAAGGTGTGGAACATAATGGGACATCCCAAGACTTGGTGCTTGGTCCAGATGAAGTTATCATAATTAGAGTCTGTCTAAACTATTAACCCACCAAATAAAACCTGGAATGGAGACTGGGGTGGGGCTTAAGGAGTGGGGGCAGTGACAGGGAGGAGAATAGGGAGTTGTAGCAGAGATTGAGTTTATTGTTCAAAACCATAAATCCAACACCTAACATGTGCCTTTCTTAGCATAAATGAATGAATGAATAATTGAATTTTGGGCAAGGGGGACAGCAGCTTGGGAAGTCAGGTCTGCTGGATCCTAGTTCACCACCTAATAAGTAATAAGTACCAAAACTGCATTACTTTGTAATTATTTTGCAACGTTTTCCTATTTTATATGCTCTCAAAGTTATGTATGTCTCTTGGATAGATCTGGCTTCATAGGCATGGAACAAGGCCCCATACTCAGAAGGGCACATGCTTGGTTTAATGCTCTGCTGTCATCATCTTGAAATTGTTAATAACTTTTTAGCAAGGGGCCCCACATTTTCATTTTGCCCTAAGATCCACAAATTATATAGTGGGCCCTGATTGTATCTGTAGTGTCTTCTGTAGCTTGAAATAACACATGGTGGACATTGGCAAATGCGAGAAATCCGAGTGAAGATCAACTATAAAACATTTACCAACACACCACTGGACAAGCCACACTATGTAAGTGTAATGATTATTCCATTCCATTAGTCCATTCCCAACTCCCAGATCCCTGTGGGTTCTGACAATTTCAGAGAGGGAAAGGTTTTTGTGTTTGTGTTTTTGTTTTGTTTTTATTAACATAGCAGTTTACCATTTATTTGTGGCAAAGAAGAAAAACAATGGCCTCAGCCTCGGTATTATTTTGAAACCTAAATTCTGACCTCCCATAATTGAAAACTGTCACAGCTGAAGTGTGACACTCCAGAAGGGCATTAAGAAGTTATGCCCTGCGTGGTGCATAAACAGTGAATCTTGGAACACTGAAAAAATTAAATTAAATTAAATTAAAAACAAAAGAGTTGCCCTGAATGAAGATTCGCCTCAATTGATAAAGGGTTAGAAATCTGAGAACTCGAGACTGCCTCCTCTGGCCAAGCTGGAGCTGTCCCTCCCAGAGCTCTTCCTCCTCCCGGGGGAAGAACGGAATTGTTCGAGGGCACAGAGCTGCGGTGGGCTGGGCAATCCTCTTCAGGCGCCCGGCGGGGAAAGCCCATCCCATCCAGAAACCCGGAGACCGCCTGCGACCGCTCAGCGTGCAGCGATGCAGTCCTCCTGGCTTGAGACGCGCTGGGCGCGGCCCTTATACCTGGCTTTCGTGTTCTGCCTGGCGCTGGGCCTGCTGCAGGCCATCAAGCTCTACTTGCGGAGGCGGAGGCTGCTGCGAGATCTGTGCCCCTTCCCCGCGCCTCCGATCCACTGGTTCTACGGGCACCAGAAGGTAATGGAAGGGAGGGACGGAGAAGGATGCTTCCGAGGATACCAGGGGGGCGGAGAGATGGGCTGCTTCCTCCCTTTCCTTTCATCGCTGCATCCTGCCCTGCCTGGCCCAGCCTGTGGCTCTCGGCATCCTTCCATTACTATGGGCTTGCTCCCTCACGGGGTTGCAGGGAAAGAGAAACAAAGCCTGGAGCCCCTGGAGTGAAAGCTTTGGCGGGGGTGGGGGGGGGGGCGGACGGGGAAGCTGGGAGGACCTATGTAGAGACTGCATACAGAAAAAGAGCGTCCTGTAATTCAGGGCAGTCTCTGGTTGCTTCACCCATCTCTTGCATTTATGCACTGCATCTTAAAAAGCCTTCCACATGAATTGCTAAAAAATAGTTATGTTACTCTAAATAATGCTTATTAACTGCAGAAAATAGGCAAAATCAAACACAATTAGTTGCCACCCTTAGTGCATTACAACCAGAGAAAATGAACTTTTCCCCAGATGTTGGGAAGTAAAGAACAGCCCCCACCAATCACTCAGAAAGTGATGGCAAATTGAAATGTTCAAGAGGGAGACCTTTACTTTCTGGTCCACCTGTTGTCCAAATCCACTCTCACCCCCAAATTCCTTGTTTTATTCATTCAGCCAGGTTTGAGTAGAATTGTGTGATGGGTGCTGGGATTACAAAGAGCAGAATGGTACCAGCCCTCAGAAGTCCAAGTCAGACTGGGGAAAATCGGAGGGGGAGAGGAACCATGAGAGACTGTGTACTCTGAAAAATAAACTGAGGGTTTGGGAGGGGAGTTGTGGGGTGGAGGGTTAGGTGAGCCTGGTGGTGGGTATTAAGGAGGGCAGATATTGCATGGAGCACTGGGTGTGATGCATAAACAATGAATCTTGGAATACTGAAAAAATGAAATAAAGTTTAAATTAAAAAAAAAAAAAGAAGCCCAAGTCCTTAGACCACAAAGAGAAAATGCAAATACAGGGTAATGAGTGCTTTGATAGAGGCCTAGGGACAGGGGATCTTGGAAGGAAATAGGCATCTCTACCTAGAGAAGGAAAGTCTGTGGAAGTCTGGGCAGAATTTTAAAGGATGGCTGGGGTTGGGAGGGTGTGCAGCAGAGCTAGTACATGATCTTTTGGCTCCCCCATTCCCAGTCCTTATGCCCAAAAGCAACCACTCTCAACTGTTCTGCCTGTTTATTTCAATCCTTACTGGCAAAATAATATTACTATGTTGGATTTCTTTTTTTTTTTTTTAAGATTTTTATTTATTTATTTGATAGACAGAGATCACAAGTAGGCAGAGAGGCAGAGAGAGAGAGGAGGAAGCAGGCTGTCCGCAGAGCGGAGAGCCCAAGCGGGGCTCGATCCCACGACCCTGGGATCATGACCTGAGCCGAAGGCAGCGGCCTTAACCCGCTGAGCCACCCAGGCGCCCCTACTATGTTGGGTTTCTTAATTTAATAATTTTATATATCCTTTTATTTACTATCTCATGATGAGTAATCATTTATACCTCATCTTTTACTGTCCCAATATAGTTATATTGTATTTTTGTTAAATAGAATAATTAATATTTATATTATTTTGATTATATAAATGTTTACTTACCACTGATCTCATGGTTGATTTTGTTTCTTTTCTCATAGAACTTTATTTCTCCCATGGTGTTATTACCTTTCTCCTTTTTTCATATGCTTAGTTTTTCAAAATCTATCACTATTTTTTTCCAAATGCTTTTAATAGATATGTCAAACACATCTCAACAATATTTCCAAATATTGAAACATATTGAAAAATCTGTCAGCCTATGCGCTTTTCTGGAGGCATTTCTCCCAACGACCTCACCTCCCGATCGAATCTGGACTGGATGTTCTCTAGGCCCGGTACAGATAATGTCAGGTGAATTTTTTGAGCTCTCGAGTGGCTGAAAATGTCTGTTAAAATTCATAACTTGATTGATAGTTTGGCTGGGTATAGATTATACTTTGGATATAATTTTCTCTCAGAATTTTGAAGACATCATTCCATTGTCTTCTACCTTTCAGGATGATGTTGAAAATTCTGATACCTTTCCGATTTTTTTCCGAACATGTTTACTGTAGTAAAATGCTCATAATATAAAATTTAGCATCTTAACCATTTCTAAAAGGGTGCAGTTAAGTGATATTACATTCATAATGTTGTGAAGTCATTAACACCATCCAACTCCATAACTCTTTTCATCTTGTAAAACTGAAATTCTGTACCCATTAAACAATAATTCCCCATTTCTGTCTTTCCCCAGCCCCTGGCAAGCACCATTCTATTTCTTGTCTCTATAATTTTGACTACTCTACAATTTTTTTTAATTTTTTATTTTTTTATAAGCATATAATGTATTATTAGCCCCAGGGGTACAGGTCTGTGAATCACCAGGTTTACATACTTCGCAGCACTCACCATAACACATACCCTCCCCAATGTCCATAACCACACCACCCTCTCCCGACCCCCCTCCCTCCAGCAACCCTCAGTTTGTTTTGTGAGATTAAGAGTCTCTTATGGTTTGTCTCCCTCCCGATCCCATCTTGTTTCATTTATTCTTTTCCTACCCCCCAAGCCTCCCACATTGCATCTCCACTTCCTCATATCAGGGAGATCATATGATAGTTGTCTTTCTCCAATTGGCTTATTTTGCTAAGCACAATACCCTCTAGTTCCATCCACGTCGTTGCAAATGGCAGGATTTTCTTTCTTTTGATGGCTGCATAGTATTCCATTGTATTTGTGTATATATATACCACATCTTCTTTATCCATTCATCTGTTGATGGACATCTAGGTTCTTTCCATAGTTTGGCTATTGCAGACATTGCTGCTATAAACATTCAGGTGCACGTGCTCCTTCGGATCACTACGTTTGTATCGTTAGGGTAAATACCCAGTAGTGCAATGGCTGGGTTGTAGGGTAGCTCTATTTTCAACTTTTTGAGGAACCTCCCTACTGTTTTCCAGAGTGGTTGCACCAGCTTGCATTCCCACCAACAGTGTAGGAGGGTTCCCCTTCCTCCGCATCCTCGCCAGCATCTGTCATTTCCTGACTTGTTCATTTTAGCCATTCTGACTAGTGTGAGGTGGTATCTCATTATGGTTTTGATTTATATTTCCCTGATACCGAGTGATGTGGAGCATTTTTTCATGTGTCTGTTGGTCATCTGATGTCTTCTTTGCAGAAATATCTGTTCATGTTCTCTGCCCATTTCTTGATTAGATTATTTGTTCTTTGGGTGTTGAGTTTGAAAAGTTCTTTATAGATTTTGGATACTAGCCCATTATCTGATATGTCATTTGCAAATATCTTCTCCCATTCTTTTGGTTTTGTTAACAGTTTCCTTTGCTGTGAAAAA
The DNA here is from genome assembly GCA_003697995.1 of Taxidea taxus jeffersonii. Taxonomy (NCBI): domain Eukaryota; kingdom Metazoa; phylum Chordata; class Mammalia; order Carnivora; family Mustelidae; genus Taxidea; species Taxidea taxus. The sequence goes on along the minus strand of ML104660.1, from coordinate 39,780 downwards.
GCTTTTGATCTTGATGAAGTCCCAATAGTTCATTTTTTCCCTTGCTTCCCTTGCCTTTGGCGATATTCCTAGGAAGAAGTTGCTGCAGCTGAGGTCGAAGAGGTTGCCGCCTGTGTTCTCCTCAAGGATTTTGATGGATTCCTTTCTCACGTTGAGGTCCTTCGTCCATTTTGAGTCTATTTTTGTGTGTGGTATAAGGAAATGGTCCAATTTCATTTTTCTGTGGCTGTCCAATTTTCCCAACACCATTTGTTGAAGAGGCTGTCTTTTTTCCATTGGACATTCTTTCCTGCTTTGGACATTCTTAGTTGACCATAGAGCTGAGGGTCTACTTCTGGGCTCTCTCTTCCGTTCCATTGATCTATGTGTCTGTTTTTGTGCCAGTACCATACTGTCTTGATGATGACAGCTTTGTGATAGAGTACTCTACAATTTTGACTACTACTATTTCATATAAGTGGAATCGTGTAGTATTTATCTTTTTGTAACTAGCTTATTTCACTTAGCGTAATGTCCTCAGGATTCATCCATATTGTAGCCTATGTCAGAATTGTCTTTCTTTTAAAAACTGAGTAATATTTCACTGTGCCTATATACCTCATTTTGTTTACCTATCATCCATCAGGGGATACGTTGGTTGTTTCTACATTTTAGCTGTTGTGAAGAAGGGTATACAAAAATCTCTTTGACACCCTACTTACAATTCTTCTGGATATGTACCCAGAAATGGAATTGCTGGGTCATATGGTAATTCTATTTTTAATTTTCTGAGGAACCACCACACTGTTTTACACAGTGGCAGTACCATTTTATACTTCTACCAGAAGTGCACAGGGGTTCCAATTTTTCCACATTCTTTTTTTTTTTTTTAGATTTTTTTTAATTTTTTTTTTTTTATTTATTTGTTATAGAGAGAGAGAGAGCAAGCACAGGCAGACAGAGAGGCAGGCAGAGGCAGAGGCAGAGGGAGAAGCAGGCTTCCTGCCGAGCAAGGAGCCCGATGTGGGACTCGATCCCAGGATGCTGGGATCATGACCTGAGCCGAAGGAAGCCGCTTAACCAACTGAGCCACCCAGGCGTCCCCAATTTTTCCACATTCTTACTAACACTTGCTGTTTTCTGGGTTTGTTTGTTTGTTTGTTTTTGTTTTGTTTTTTTCTGACAGTCATCCCAATGAATCAGAGGTAGTATCTTATACTTTTGATTTGCATTTTCCTAATGATTAGTGATGTTAAGCGTCTTTTCATGTGCTCAGTGCTATTTGTATATCTTCTTTGGAGAAATGTCTAGTTAAGTCCCTTACCCATATTTGGATCAGGTTGTTTTCTGTTGTTGAGTTTCAGGAGATCTCTATGTATTTTGGATATTAACCACTTATCAGATATTTGCAAATATTTCTCCCATTCTGTGTTTTTAACTTTTTACTCCCTTATACTGTCTTTTTGTGCACAAAATTTTTTAATTTTCATAAAGTCCAATTTGTATATATTTTTCTTTTTTCCTGTGCATTTGGTGTCATATTCCAGAAATCACTGCCAGATCCAAAATTTTGAAGAATTTGCTCTGTGTTTTCTTCTAAGAATTTTACAATTTAAGGTCTTACATTTAGGTGTTTGAACCATTTTCCATTAATTTTTGTATATGGTGTTAGGTAAGGAAGGGCCCAACTTTATTCCATGCCATGTGGATATCCAGTTTCCCCAGCAATGTTTATTGAAAAGACTGTCCCTTTCCCATTAAATGATCCTACCACCTTTGTCAAACATCATTTGACCATGTATTTGGGGGTTTATTTCTAGGCTTTCTATTTTATTCCATTAGCCTATATGTCTCTCTGTGCCAGAACCACACTCTTTTGATTACTGTAGCTCTGTAGTAAGTTTTGAAATCAGGAAACATGAGTCCTTCAGTTTTGTTCTTCTTATTAAAGACATTTTGACTATTCAAGATCCCTGGATATTCCATATAAATTTTAGGATGGATTTTTCTATTTCCCAATGAAAACATCATTAGATTACAATTTTTGTAGGGATTATATTGAATTGTAGATCACTTTGGGTAGTATTGACATCTTAATAATAAATCTTCCAATCCATGAACATGGAATGTGTTTCCATTTGTTTATGTCTTTTTAAATTTCTTCAGAAATATTTAGTTCTCACTATACAAGTCTTTCACCTTGTTGGTTAGGAATACTTGGTTTTCCAATACTTGGTTTCACCTCCTAAATTAAAAGTTTATTCTTTTTGATGCTATTGCAGATGGACTTGTTTTCATTATTTTCTTTTCAGATTGTTTGTTAGAACCTCAACTGGTTTTTGTGTAGAAAATGTAGATTTTCTACATTTTAGTGTGTAGAAATGCAGCTGACTGCCAAATCTAAGGTTAATTCTTTATGTTTTCTTCTTGGAGTTTTATAGTTCTAGCTCTTTCATTTAGATCTTTGATCCATTAAATTAATTTTTGCATATTGTGTAAGGTAAGGGTCTAACTTTACTATTTTTTGTGACTATCCAGTTATCGCAGCACCATTTGTTGAAAATACTAATTTTTCCCTCATTGAATTGTTTGGAACCTGAGTTGGAAAAACCCAGTTCTCTTCCTGTGTTTCCCTTTTACTCTCACACTATGACCATATTCAACACTTCTGACACCAGGTGTTGGCTGAGTGCCCCCACCTCCAGGCTACAATCAAGCAATCCTGTGATACAATGCAATTCTGACACTGTCTACCCAGAGAAAGCATTAGATCTCACAGATTAAGAACTCAGCCTCACAAGACTGAGTTCTTCATACACACTTCAGATGCCAGTGGCAAGTCCAGATTGTTACTGTGCTTCTGACCAATCACCTGTAAGTTGGAGATTCCTATGACTTCTTCTTCAGATCTGGTTAATATGCTGGAACAGCTCACAGAACTCAGGAAACAGTTAATTTACTGTTTACCAGTTTATTACAAATGGATATGATAAAAGATACAGATGAACATGCAGTTTGAAGTGATGCACTGGGTAAGGTATGTGAGAAGGGGCACAGAGCCTCCATGCCCTGTAGAGTGATGTAAGATGCATCACTACCAGTACCTCCACATGTTCACCAAACTAGAAGGTCTCCAAAACCTATACTTTTAGAATTCTTAGAGGCTTCATCATGTAGGCATGACTGAACATTAATTCCATTTCTGATCCCTCTCCCTCTCTGTAGAATGGGAACTGGGACTGAAGATTCCAAGTTTCTGATTATTGCTTGGTCTTTCTGGTGAGAAGTCTCCATTCAAGGGCCCACCAAGGGCCAGCTCATTGAAACAAAATACACTGCTATCAGTTGACTGTAAACATGAAGTTTGTTTCTAGATCCTTAATTCTGTTCTATTGATCTATATGTCTGTGCTTTTGCCAATACCACACTGTCTTAATTATTTTTGCTTTTAGTAAATTTTGAAATCGGGAATCATGAGTCTTCCTATTTTGTTCTTTCTTTTAAAGATTTTATTTATTTCTGTGTGTGAGAGAGAGAGAGAACATGAACAGGGGGAATGGGCAAAAGGAGAGGAAGAAGCAAACTCTCCTCTGAGCAGGGAGTCTGAGGGGGGACTCTATCACAGGACCCTGGGATCATGACCTGAGCCGAAGGCAAACACTTAACCCCTAACCAAATGAACCACCCAGATGCCCATATTTTGTTCTTTTTCAAGATTATTTAGGTTATTCTGGATACCTCTGGTTTCCATATAAGTTTTAGGATCAGCTTGTCAATGTCTACAAAAAAGCCAGGTGTGATTCTGATGGGGATTACATTGAATCTGTAGATCAATCTGGGAAATATTGTCATGTTAACAATATTAAGTCTTCTGATCCATGAACATGGGACATCTTTACATTTACTTGAGTATTTTTAAATTTCTTCCAACAATGTTTTATAGTTTTCAGAGTATAAATTTTACATTTATCTTTTTAAATTTGTTTCTGAATGTTTTATTCTTTCTGATACTGTTATAGACAGAGCAGTTTTATTTTTATTCAGATTATTTATTGCATTCATAATGATTTAAAGTCCATAACCTCTTGACTATCAGTAAATATTTTGTGTGTGTTTTAGAAAGGCCTCTACCAGAGTTTTACAGATGAGAGATGGCTAATATATCAAGTTGACTAATATTACCAACTCTACCTGCGTACCTTTTTTATTTTTTTTTTTTACCCTTTATGTTTCTTTTGACCATTAGCCACTTCAATTATCACAAGGAACAACTGGAACTGTTTTCCTTAACCTCCCTAAGGTCCAGTTTCCTCATCTGTAAAATGTAGGTTCTAATCATATCTGCTTCATAGGGTTCCTGGTATAAAGATTAAATAATATAAATCATGGAAAACATGATTGTGGCAGTACCTAGCTCATAATAGTGCTTTGTAATTGTTAGCTATTGTTATTTGTCTGGGGACTAAGCATTTTCTGAATATTTCTAAGCAGTGTTTCCTAAATATGTGTAAGACATATTTTCAAATGTATTAAGATAATATTGTGGATGAAGAAATATAAATTCATGTATTATAGGAGTCACAATGGCTTTCTCTCCTTTTTGCCCAGACAGGAGTTAATAAAAGTATAAACAAATGCTTGTGGCTGAGGGTGTCCATAACAAAGTTCTAACCTAAAGAAATAATCCTCATATTAAACTATAATTTCCATGAGGGCAAAGACCTTGCCTGTCTTATATTTCCCTGCATCTCTATTGCCTGGCATATATAGCAGGCACTTAATAAATACTCACTTGTCTATGGTTTACAAATGAATTAATGAAGGAACACTTATTTCGTTGGGAGACATCATTTGCATTTTCAGTGGGTGCTTATCACTGGCTTGACTGTAGTTAGCAAAAATGAGTCTGTACAATTTCAAGAACTAGATTTCAAGAATCTCAACCTCCTAGGGGCCCTAAACTTTCCAGGGAATACTTCATGGGATAAAGGTGCTAGCTGGTAACAAAGGAAATTGGGAGCCAAAGTTTTCCACATTTTCTGAGGGTAAGACAAATCACATGGCAAACTCTGTATGGTTGGTCACACAAGGAAGAACTTGCCAGCCTTAGGGTTTCTTTGCAAGTCAAGACCCCCACAATCAGGTGTCACTGGGTGCATCCAGACACACAGATACAGGTGCCCCCCCCACTCTCACGTTATACAAGAAGTGGATATAAATGAATCTTCTTGTCAGTGATTTAGAGGACTGTTTAAATGAGTCATTAGTAACTGGCTTATTAAGGCAAAAAGTTCATCTTTGATGGTGGTATTTGTAGTCTAGTTTATAAATGTTGGAAGCTGAGAATTTTATTCAAACTTGCTTCAAGCTTCACACACCTGTATAAATGGGCCATCTATTGTTTTGAGGATTTTCTTTGTAGATGGAGTGGGCAGGTTTTTAGGGAGAAGCTTTTACTATGAAGTCACAAGAAAGAATCACTAAAAAAAAAAAAGAAAGAAAAGAAAGAATCACTCATCAATAATTAGAAAAAAGAAAAGGGAGAGGAAATAGTGAGCTGGATCATGGGTTATGTTCAGTCAATTACCAATTAGCTTCCCACATAGGAAAAAAAATCTCAGCTTCCAGACTCCACTTCTAATCAAAATGCGTGACCTTGGCAGGTGAGGCAGATTCAGGTCTCTTCACCTTCTCAATTGGGAAAACAGTTAACCATAGATGTCATTTGACAGGGACTTTTTATGGGGATGCAACATACATTTACATTGAGAAGATAAATTCACTGACCTTCATTAGGTCCTTGGGTGGCATACTCACTTAAGTGTCTGACTCTTGGTTTCAGCTCAGATCATGATCTCAAGGTTGTGAGAATGACCACAACGAGCAGGGAGTCTGCTTGAGATTCTCTCCTCCCTCTCCTTCTGCCTCCCCTCAATTCTCTCTCTTTCTCTCAAATAAATAAATAAATCTTTTAAAAAATTATACTCCAAGCTTGGACATGCCAAGGAAAGCATGTTTGTGTGAACTTATTCAGGCCCTGCATTCAGCTTGCCTCTGTAAGAGGAGATGAATCCAGACTGTTTGGTTCCTCTAACTTCCTTCACTCTTTTTTCACTGCAGTTACTTCAGGATGGTAAAATGGAGAAATTTGAGGAGCTTGTTGAAAAATACCCTTGTGCCTTTCCTTGTTGGGTTGGGCCTTTTCAAGCATTTTTCTATATCTATGACCCAGACTACGCAAGGATATTTCTGGGCAGAACAGGTAAGAAAAGGGATGAATCTCAGGAACCTAATCCTCCTAGGAGTGATATGCAAAACTCACAGGCAGGATTCTAAGGAATTCCTGAAGCAAAGATTAGATCTCAGCCTTTAAGGGGCCTAGGGACACAATGATGGTTACCAGAGCAGCGGACGGGTGAAATAGGTGATGAGGATTAAGGAGTGCACTAGTTGTGATGAGCATTGGATGATGTATGGAATTGTCGAATCACTACATCCTACATCTGAAACTAATATAAATTAGTTTCACTGTGTTCACCATCCTGGAGAAAGTGGGGAGAGGTTTCTGACCAACCATGAAAGGGATTATAACATCCCACCCAGTCCCTTGTCCACCTCAGACTCCCATGGGCCCTTGAGGATGTATCTTAAAGCCGGGCTGGCACCACCGGATCACCAAGGGCTTCCTTTGCCTCTTGGTTTTGTGACTTCAGAATCAGCAATAATCCCCACCCCCAACCCCTGCTCGAGCGTAAGTTTTCAGGGGAATTCAGAAGTAGCTCAGCCTCTGGTGTTTCAGTACATTAACCTGAATGCTAGGTCATTAATTTACTGGTATAACCTCTTGATGGTGGTTCCAATTTTGGTTTTTTGTTTGCATATTTTTGTTTCCTTTTGGGGCACAAGTTATCTAATGTCCCCATCCAAGCCGTTTTCAAAGCATCCGTGGTGGATCATCTCATAGCACAAAATTAAAATATTTGGTGTTTGCTCCATCATCTTTGTTTTAACTAACTTAGTTTGACCTAAGAGCTTATATTCTAATCTTTCTTCCCTGTTCACTGTTTCCATTACTTTTAGTAAAACCGTATAAAGGAAAACCGCCTTTCCATGAAAGTCTCCATGTGTTCTGTGCCCTCAGCCCTGATTTGTTTCTTGCCCACCTCTTTTTAAAGGACAAGAGCTGTAAAATACCTCCGTGTTAGATTTCACACAAGCCCCAAGAGGCATTTGTCCCCCTTTCTCTGTGGTCTGCCAGCCTCTGCTCTAGCCCTAACCTATTTTCCAAGAAGATATAATATGTTGTCCCAAATCCTGTTCTGGAAACTTGGTAACCCTCAGGCAATCTCTTTCTGTTGGAGAAAGTGTAAGTAAAGCAAGAATCTCAGTTTGTGTTCCTGTCTGCCTCTTGGGGTTTGTTGTTCTCTCAACGAAGACTTGTGGTTTTCCTAGGCCTACTGGGGCTATAAGAGGTGAGCCCTGGGTTCCTTTTTGCTAATTACGCTTAGTGCAGGCAAATGAGAACTTTCACCAACTTCGGTAATTTCCCTCTAATGCTGTCGTTTGTTTCCTCTGCTTGACTGCAGATCCCAAGTCCAAGTACCTGCACAAGTTCTTGATTCCATATCTTGGTAAGTATGTGCAAGAAAGCAGAGTTACTCATTCTCTCATCTGAGGTCCCCTTACTATTGTAGAGCATTCCAAAGAAACAAATCAGAATGCTCAAAAGCATTAAGAGAATGGTAGTCCTATACTGCAAGTTTTCTAAGGGGAAGATCAGGAGGGAGTGCTCAGGCAACACAACACAACTTCCTAGGAACTCTGTCCATTTTTCTCTCCAAAGTCTCATCTCAAAGCACATGTGTGTGAATTGGTCTCATCTCTGTCTTTAAAAGTGCACCCTCATGTCTTAATCCTTTACTTTATCCTTGCTTCTCTCTTGTTTTCTTGGTTCTTCCAAAAGAACCAAAACTTCTCCAGTGCAGTTTTGCTCTGAAGTATAGTTTGACAGTATTTCATGAGCAGTTAAATTAAGACTTTTAGTCATGTAATTAGTATTTATGTTAGACAAAGAAGGAAATGAATGAAAAAAACTATAGGTTTGGTGTTCAGAGCTATTTGGATTTGAGTATTGCCTCCCACTGACTAGTTGAATGTGATTTTGGGGAAAACATCTAATGAGTGTTACATCTCTGGGCCATTGTGAAGATTAAGTGAAGCACATATTATCTACACTTAGTATAATGGCTGGCATTAGACCAGCGCTGGACTATGCATCACAAGCCTGACATGTTGTAAGCTCTCAATGAATGATGGAAATTACATATCAATAAACTTCAAGGTCATTTCAAAGCCAAATCATTAATGATCTTTCTTGCAACAGAAGGTTGTAAAACATTGGTCTTGATGAGTGTTTCCATTTCATGTCATTTATAGGTGTAAAGCACAGGCTAGGACTCAGGAGGAGACATCCTGGGACAGAGTGGATATTGGTCTAGTTCCATGTAAATTTTGTGTTTACAGCATAGTTTATGGATTGATTTGGAGTCAAGAGGAGATAAATATTGTTGTGTTTCTACCACGAGCTAGAGGATGGTTTAAGTGTTTCATGTATACACCTTCATTTAATCTACACAGCAACACAGTGAAGTAGATGCTTGTTATCACACTTTATCATTGAGAAAACAAAGGCTCAGGAAGATTGACTTGCTCAGTTACTACACAGGTAGTAGCTGGTGATTTCAGGATTGGCACACTCATCAGGCTGCAAAACTTGGGGTCTTCCTCACAATGTTAAATACATTCATCCTAGATATAAGTATCAAAACTCACTTCCAACTTAGTATATGAGCACTGCTCTGATTTCCACTCTGTTATGACTACCTGTGTGTCACGGTCACCCCATGATATTGTGTTCCTCCCCTCTCCTTCTTCATTTCATCTGATAAAATGGCATGAGGTTTTTGTTCCTTTTATTTCTCAAGGAAAAGGACTGCTGAGTCTAAATGGACCCAAGTGGTTCCAGCACCGTCGACTACTAACTCCTGGGTTCAGTGTTAATATCTTGAAATCATATGTTGAGGAAATGGCCCATTCTGTGAAAACAATGCTGGTAAGTGAAGGGACAAAAAGTGCTCTGGTGTGGTGCAGAATGCTTCCAACAAGGAATGGGTTCAACATGTGTACTGGATAGTGAAAGTGAAAGTTGAGGATGGTTCCTAGAAATTACCCAATGTGCAATTACCAGCTGAACAAGAGGTATCTATGTAAACCTTTGCTTTGGTTTTTGGGTGATTAAATATGATAAAGATCTGGTCATCTGACTTAGATGTATTTTGAGACCCTGTGGCAGTAAACCAAGTACCAAGTAGTGAGATTCAGATGGTAAGTGCTATAAATGATAGGCAAGGGAACCAGGGCCAGCTAAAGTGACTTCAGATTCAGAGGAGACTCAGATTTGCCAGGAAATATGAGCTGGACTTGATTATGTGGATAATATGGGTAAGAGAGTTCTGGGCAGAGTGAGTTAGCATGAACAAAGCATGGAAGTTAGAATGAACTTGCCTGATGGACACAAAGACCCTAGCAAAGGATAAGTGTCTATATGAAAGTCGCAGTTGTGAGTTTCTTCTTGTGGATAGTGGTTGGATCATTAGGAGCTGACTTGAGCCTTTTCAAAGCAGCAGGAGGATGTTGGCAGAGGAATATTCCTGTAGGTGGTCTTTGATTGATAAATGAGCTCATTCCAAAACTCCACTTGTACATGGTATATTTTAAATCTTTAAATTGGTACTTTTTAAAAAATCAGACAAGCAATCCATTAATACAAGTTTTATTAGAAACACTTCAAACACCGCAAACAAAGCCAGAGTTTCCCCTCCATCTTTATTTGTAAACCCATCCCTGTTTTTTGTTTGTTTGTTTTTGTTTTTTTTATTTTATTTTTATTTAAACATATAATGTAACCCCACCATCCTCTCCCAACCCCCCTCCCCCCCACCCCCCTCAGTTTGTTTTATGACATTAAGAGTCTCTTTTGGTTGAAAGAACCACTGTTACCCAGTACCCAACTGGCTGGGTACTGGGAGAAATGGATTTAACCTAAGTCTCCCTGGTTGGAGTAAAAAGAAAAACCCATGTCTCAACTCTTGGCAGAGAACTAGAGGTGCAGGCGAGGGGGCGCGGGGCAGGGGCCATGTTCCTTCCATTCCGGTGCTGTGCAGCTTTGTGCACAATTGCAAATTAGCCAGTGGCAGTACTAGATTTATCTCTGTTTCAATAAAACCACTTCTGTCTTCCTCATTTCTCTGTCCCACTTGTGCCCAAGACCCCGCTCATAGCTCCTGTCCTCTGCTGAACTGTGCTCAAGTGCCTCCAGCCTTGAGCCTCCCCTTTGCTCCCATTTCTTCTAAATTTACTTCATTTACTCAGTAAAATTTACATCACTCAAGATGAAAGCGATTGAATAAACAATTGACATTTGGGTAAAAGCTTTAAAAAAAAAACTCTGCCCTTTTTTTTTAGACTTCAAAAAGCATAACAGCCCGAGCAATGGCATAGGTGCTCAACAAATGTAGGTTGATCTCACTTTAACCATTCAGGTTTATTTGTGTTTTACACAAAGAATGCTTATTATGACAAATACATTTTCTTTTTTTTTAAGATTTTATTTATTTATTTGACAGACAGAGATCACAAGTAGGCAGAGAGGCAGGCAGACAGAGGAAGAAGCAGGCTCCTTGCTGATCAGAGAGCCCAATGTGGGGCTCTGGGATCATGACCTGAGCTGAAGGCAGAGGCTTTAACCCACTGAACCACCCAGGTGCACTGACAAATACATTTTCAACAGGGAATTTTATGGCAGCTTCAGCCACAAAACATCTCACATCATGTGAGTAGGTCACTTGGGGGAAGAAATGGACAGAGGCAGCACTGGACTGGGAGTCACACCCCAAAGCTGCTCCTTTCATGGCTTCTCTCTGTCCCCCACTTCTGAATTGAAAATGGATAAAAAAGGGGCACCTGAGCGGCTCAGTGCATTAAGCCTCTGCCTTCGGCTCAGGTCATGATCTCAGGGTCCTGGGATTGAGCCCTGCATCTGGCTCTCTGCTGGGCAGGGAGCCTGCTTCCCCCCTCGCTCTGCCTGCCTCTCTGCCAGCTTGTGATCTCTCTCTCTGTGTCAAATAAATAAATAAAATCTTTTTTTAAAAAAAGGAAAATGGATAAAGAAGATCCATTCATATGGATCATATATACAATGGAAAATGGATAAAGAAGATCCATTCATGTAGTTTATATATACAATGGAATATTACTCAGCCATCAGAAAGGATGAATACCTACATTTGCATCGACATGGATGGAACTAGAGGGGATTATGCTAAGTGAAATAAGCCAAACAGAGAAAAACAAATATCATATGGTTTCACTCATATATGGAACATAAGGAATAGTGTAGAGGATCAAAAGGAGGGAAAACTGAATGGGAAGAAATCAGAGATGGAGACAAACCATGAGAGACTCTGGACTCCAGGAAACAAATTGAGGGTTACAGAACCAGGACGGGGAGAATGGGGTGACTGGGTGTTGGGTATTAAGAAGGGCACATGTGGTGATGAGCACTGGGTATTATACACAACTAATGAATTGTTGAACACTACATCAAAAACTGTACGTTGACTAACTGAACATAATAAAAAATTTAGAAAACTAAAACCACCCTGAGTCAGGGGACAAAAAAAGAAAGAAAGAAAGAAATGTGTTTGGTTTTTCAGTTTTGGGTTTGTTTTTCTTGTTGGTTTTTTTTTTTTTTTTTCTTAGAAAGAGGGTGGGAAGGTCAGAGCGAGAGAGAGAATCTTAAGCGTGGCTTGATCTCATAACCCTGAGATCATGACCTAAGCCGAAATCATGTCACACACTTAACCAATGAACCAGTGCAGCCACCCAGATGCCCCTGAATTGAAAATGTTTTCTACAGTGTTCCAAGTTTATTTTAAGTGTGGCTGTGGTGGTTGGCAGTAGTGATGGTGGGTGGGGTGTCTAGCAATTTGGGGACTGAAGACAGAGGAAGCCCTGGGAAAATCCTTTGTAATTATAGGTCTGTTTCACTGGGACTCTGATTTGCTGTAATGCAGTTATTGTAATAACTGAAAGGCCAGAGGTACTTAACTCAGGCATTTACCAGACCCAGTGTGCTCCATGCTCTTTCTCACCCAGCTGGATGCAGTTTTCCTTTCCTCATGCCAAGTAAGCACTTGATTAATTTACCTATATGACCTCTGGCTCTTCCTAGGTCACCATTGCCTACCTTACATCCTAAGGGCAGGGTCAGGGAGGAGCTTTCAGATAAAGGCAGTTTGATGATGATGATGATGATGTCATTGATCTTGACTTCCTGTGCCAGGGTAAGTGGGAGAAGATTTGCAGCTCTCAGGACACAGTTGTGGAGGTCTATGAGCATATCAGCTTGATGACCCTGGACATACTTATGAAATGTGCTTTCAGCCAGGAGACCAACTGCCAGATAAGCAGGTCAGTGACAGCAAAGCAAAAAAGACACATGTTCACCATCATCTAAGTCATTCATTGACATATTGTCCCTGCTTTCTCTTCTAGCATCCATGATCTTTATGTTAAAACAATGTTTGAAGCCAGCAAAATCATCTTTTGCCGTTTACACAGTTTATACAGTTTCTTACATCACCATGACATCATTTTCAAGTTCAGCCCTCAGGGCCACCGCTTACAAGAGATGGCCAAAATTCTACATCAATACACAGGTATTTCTTGCATTTGGGTGGCCCAGGTCCATACACTGTCATAATTGCTTTATATCTGTCTAGAGGAACAGGTCTCAGTGTGAAAAAAGAAAACATTCTTATTCTTAATGGAGCTTTTATAGGGACAGTGCTGCTTTAGAAGATCTTGCTAGATCCATAGGAACACTTCTGTTAGAAGTGTTCTATACCATGTTCATTATGTATAATTGTTATTCATACAAATATAATAAGTGGACATTTAATATCCCAAAGCACACAGGGCATATGGCTTTTTGTGCAATGTTTGCAGTAATTACGAAGGAATAACAGCAAACTGAAAACACTCATGCAACATAGGAATGAATACAGGAGGAGAGTGAGCATGGACATGCATTCAAAAGAAGGGGGAGATTGGGTTTGGTGAGTATAGAGTTTCAATTACACAGATGAATAATTTCTAGAGATATGCCTGTAAGTTAGCAGTACTGTATTGGGCATGTAAAAGCTTATTAAGGGTAGATCTCATGTTAAGTGTTCTTACTATAATAAAAAAAATAAAAGAAGCTCCACTTGGGGCACCTGGCTGACTCAGTCAGTAGAGCATGTGACTCATGATCTCGGGGTTGTATATTCAAGCCCCACGTTGGGCATAGAGATTACTTAAAATAAAATCTTAAAAAAAAGAAGCTCCATTCAAAAATGGTTTTGGCAAAACCTATACATAAAAGTTGAAATAGATTAAGCCTTTTTTTCAAGATTTATTCATTAGAGAAAGAGAGAGACAGAGACAGAGGGAGCACAAGCAAGGGGAGGGGCAGAGAGAGAGGGAGAAGACCTCCCACTGAACCAGCAGCCCAAAGCAGGGCTCAATCCCAGGACCCTGGAGATCATGACTTGAGCCAAAGGCAGACACTCAACCATCTGGGCCACCCAGGCACCCCAAACGATTCAGCTTTTTAAGCAATTCAACATTACTTTTCATCAACACCATAATAGAGAATATTTATCAAGCAGTTAATGAATCCTTCCTTGTCTCCACCACTTAGTAGCAGTGTGACTTTGGGCAAGTTTACTCACTGCTTTGTCTCAGTGTCATCTGTAAAATGGGGATAAAAGGCAACCTATCTCCTAGGTTTGTGGTGATGATTAAATATGTTAACATACATAAAGCACTTAGGACAGTGCCTCACACTGAGTAAATGTTAAACATAAAATATAGTTACTTTAGCAAATATATATATGCCTCAAAGAAATTTACAAGACACACCAACACATGCACAGTCACACAAACATAGACGCACAGGAATGTAGATATTATAAGGAGGACACTCAGAGAAGCAGATTAGGTTAACAATTTAAGACACAGATGAGCATTATATACAGCAGTAGTTCCAAACGTGTCCACATTGTGGCCCACACAGAAAATTCTGAATTTGTATGGCTCATTAGAGTGGATCTGGGAACACCTATGAAGGGCTTGGTGAAAAAATTCTTTATTATTTCTTTATGTTACATAATAATGATGATAAAACAAAATGCAGAGTATTAGGGGGAAATGATAAGTTTGTTCAAAATAAAACCTTTTCAAAATTTTTATTTTTTTGTTAAATTTATTAATTTTTTTAATTGCATCTGGATTTTTAGTAGTAGTCACTAGCCTTCCATTGTTCCAGGTTATCTCAGCCCTTGCTCTAATAACAGTTTGGGCTAGATATCTCTTTATTATGTGGGGAGCTGTTCTGTGCGGTGTAGGACTTCTAGCTGCATCCCTGATATCTACCCTCTTGGTGCCAGTAGGACTCTGATAGTTGTGGCAACTGAAAACATCTCCAGACATTGCTCAATGTCCGCTGGGGCCAAAATCATCTGCAGTTGGGCTGCCAGAGTGACTCAGTTGGTTAAGCACTCAACTCTTGATTTTGGCTTGGGTCATGATCTCAGGGTCGTGAAATTGAGCCCTGGGTTGGGCACTGCAGTGGGTGTGGAACCTGCTTAAGATTCTCTTCCTCTACCCCTCCACTTCCCCCACCCCCACTTGTACTCACTCTCACTCTCTCTCTCTCTCTGTCTCTCTCAAAAAGTAAAAAACTATAATAAAATCTTTTAAAAAATTATCTGCAGCTGAGAACCACTGTCTTATACCCAAACTGCAGAGACATTCATCCATGCTTTTCTTCCAGGGCTTGTGTGATTTTGTTCTTTTTGCATTTAGATCTCTGATCCATTTACAGTTTATTCTAATGTATAGTATGAAGTGCTGATCTAACTTTTCCAAATAGTTATCCAGTTGTCCTATCACCATATATTTAAAAGTTCTGTCTTTTCTGTGATATGTATATCCATATCTATATATATCTCCCACGGAATATTACTCAGCCATAAAAATATTGAGATCTTGCCCTTTGCCACAACATGCATCCATACCTAGAGGGCATTATAGAAGTGAAGTCAGACAAAGACAAATACCCATATGACCTCACTCAGATGTTTTGATTTAAGAAACAAACAAATGAACAAACAAAGAAAAAAGAGACAAAAAATCAGGCTCCTAAATATGGAGAACAAACTGGTGGTTGCCAGAGGAACAGGCAGGTAGGGGTATGGATGACGTAGATAAAAGGGATTAAGAGTATACTTACTTATCATGATGAACACTGAGCAATATATAGGATTATTGAATCATTATATTGTACACCTGAATCTAATATAATGCTGTATGTTAATTGTACCTCAGTTAAAAATTTAATTTAATTTGAAAGTTCCATCTTTTCCAGCGGTTTGAGATAACTACCTTTATCAGATACTAAATTGAGATATGTACTTGAGCTTATTTCTGGACTTTCTTTTCTGTTCCATTGGTCTATTCATTTATGTACTGGAATCACACTGATTTATTTAAAAGACCTTGTAGTATGTTGTTTTTTTTGTGTTTTGTTTTTTTTTTTTTTTTTTTTTAAACAAACTAGGGATGCCTGCGTGGCACAGTCAGTTAAGTGTCTGACTATTGGTTTTGGCTCAGGTCGTGATCTCAGGCCCTGCTTAGGGCTCCGCACTCAGGATGGAGTCTGCCTGAGATTCTCTTTCCCTCTCTACCCCATGCTCATGCTCTCTCGCTCTCTCGCTCTCTCCTAAAATAAATTTTAAGATTAATTTTAAAGTTAACAAGCTATTAATAAGAGAGTTTTAGGTTTACAGAAAAATCAAGCAGAAAGTACAGAGAGCTCTCATATGCTTTCTCACCTCCTGGTAAAGTCCGTAGTTTACGTTAGTGTTCACTATTTATATTTGCACACTATGGGTTTTGACCAATACATTAGGATATGTATTCCCCTCTATTCCTAGTTTTCTGAGAGGTGTTTTTTTTTTTTTAATCGTGGATGGGTGTTAGATTGTGTTAGATCTTTTTTCTGCATCTTTTGTGATGGTCCTATAATTTTTCTTCTTTAACTTATTGATGTCATAGATAAGATTAGTTCATTTTTGAATGTGGAACCAGACTTGCATATCTGGAATAAATCCCACTTGGTCATGGTGTATAATTCCTTCTATGCATTGTTGGATTCAATTGGCTAATACTTTGTTGAGGATTTTAGCATCTATTTCATGAGAGATACTGGTTTGTAGTTTTCCTTTCTTGTAATGTCTTTGTCTGGTCTGGATATTAGGATAATGGCTGACCTCATAAAATGAATTAGAGAGTATTCCCTCTGCTATTTTCTGGAAGAGACTGTAAAGAATTGGTATTATTTCTTTCTTAAATATTTGATAGAATAAACCAGTGAAGTCATTTAGACCTGGTCCTTACTGTTTTGGGAAGGCTATTAATTATTGATTTAATTTCTTTAATAGATATAGGTCTATTTAGATGATCTATTTCTCTTGTTGAGTTTCTCTTGTTGAATAGATGATGTCTTTCAAGAATTTGGTCCATTTCATGTTGGTTATCAAATTTATGGCATACACTTATTCATAATATTCCTTTATTATCTTTTTTAATGCCCATAGAATCAGTACTGATGTCCCCTTTTTATTTCTGATATTAGTAATTTGTGTCCTCTCTCTTTTTTCTTGGGTAACCTGGCTAGAGATTTATCAATTTAATCCATCTTTTCAAAGAACCAACTTTTGGTTCATTGATTTTATCCCTTGATTTCTTCTTTTCAGTTTCACTGCTTTCTGTTCTAATTTTTATTATGTCCTTTCTTTTATTTACTTTGGATTTAATGTGTTCTCTTTTTAGTTTCCTAAAGGAGAAGATTAGATTGCTGATTTTAGGTCTTTCTTCTTTTCTAATCTATTAATTCAATGTTATAAAGTTCCCTCTATGATGAATCACAGACCTGTACCCCTGAAAAAAAATACATTTTATGTTAATTAAAAGGAATAAAAAAGGGACGCCTGGGTGGCTCAGTTGGTTAAGCGGCTGCCTTCGGCTCAGGTCATGATCCCAGCATCCTGGGATCAAGTCCCACATCGGGTTCCTTGCTCAGCAGGGAACCTGCTTCTCCCTCTGCCTCTGCCTGCCACTCTGTCGGCCTGTGCTCACTCCTGTTCTCTGTCTGACATAAATAAATAAAATCTTTAAAAAAAAAAAAAGGAATAAAAAAGTACTAAGTACTGCCTTCACTGTGTTCCACAATTCTGATTAGTTGTATTTTAATTTTCATTTAGTTCAAAATATTTTAAATTTTTCCCTTGAGATTTCTTTGGTCCATGTGTTATTTAGAAATCTGTGGGGTTTTCCAGCTACCATTCTGTTATTGATTTCTATTCCATTGTGGTCTGAGAGCACACTTCATATGATCTATGTTCTTTTAAAATTTAGGGTGTGTTTTATGGACCAAATGTGGTCTATCTTGGAGAATGTTCTCTGTTAGCTTTAAAGGAAGTGTATTCCGCTGTTGTTGGATGATGCGATCTATGGATGTGAAATAGATCCAGTTGATAGGAGATATTGTTCAGTTCAACTATGTCCTTGCTGGTTTTCTGACTGTTGGATCTGTCCATTACTGACAGGGGAGTGTTGAAGTCTACAACTATAAGAGTAGATTCATCTATTCCTCCTTGGAGTCCTATTATTTTTTACATTACATGTTTTGACACTCTGTTGCTCAGTGCATTCACAATTTTTTAAAGATCTTATTTATTTATTCATTAGAGACACACAGAGAGAGGCAGAAGGAGAAACAGGCTCCCCTCAGAGCAGAGAGCCTAATGTGGGACTGATGTGGGGCTCCATACCAGGACCCCAGCATCCTGACCTGAGCCAAAGGCAGATGCTTAACCAACTGAGCCACCCGGGCACCCAGGTGCTTTCACATTAAAGATTGTTGTCCTCTTGGAGAATTGACCCCTTTATAATTATGTAATGCCTTTTTTACCCCTAATAATTTTTCCCTAATATTTTTCCTTGCTTTGAAATCTGTTCTATCTGCAGTTAATATAGCTACTCCAGCATGGCATATCTTACTCTATTCCTTTACTCTTAATCTATATGTATCTTTATATTTTAATGTGGATTTCTTTAAAAGATTTTATTTATTTATTCGACAGACAGAGACCATGAGTAGGCAGAGAGGCAAGCAGAGAGAGAGGGGAAAGCAGGGTCCCCGCTGAGCAGAGAGCCCGATGTAGGGCTCAATCCCAGGACCCTGGGATCATGACCTGAGCCGATGGCAGAGGCTTTAACCCACTGAGCCACCCAGGGGCCCCTTAACGTGGATTTCTTGTAGACAACATAAAATTGGTTTTTTTAATCCATCTGACAGTCCATCTTTTAATTGGTATATTTAAACACGACTTGATATATCTGGATTAATAGCTACCATATTTGTTACTTCTTATTCTTTTTTTCTTTTCTTTTCTTTTTTGGTCTTCCACTTTTTCTGCCTTATCTATTGTTGTTGGTTTTTTTTTTTAAGATTTTATTTATTTATTTGACAGAGAGAGAAAGAGACCACAAGCAGGAGGAGTAGCAGGCAGAGGAAGAGGGAGAAACAGGCTCCCCAAGGAGCAGGGAGCCCAATGAGGGGCTCAATTCCAGGACCCTGCGATCATGACCTGAGCTGAAGGCAGTCACTTAGCTAACTGAGCCACTCAGATGCCCCAACCTTATCTGATTTTAACTGTGTATTTTATATGATTACACTTTTCTCCTCTCTTAGCATATGCATATACATTTTACTTTTTTTTAACCTTGTTCAGTGGTTGTCTTTGAGTTTGTAATATGTATTTAGAACTAATCCAAGCCCACTTTCAAATAATACTTGCAATTACCTTATAACACGATATTCCCAACTCCCAGTTTTTCTTCTATCCCTTATAATATTGCTTAATTTATTTTACTTCTCCAAAAGCTATAAAACTGAATACATTGTTGTTATTATTATTTTAAACAGATTGTTATCTATTAGGTCAATTAAAAATAGATAAACAAAAGGTTTTCTTTTATCTTCATTTATTCCTTCCTTAATGTTTTTCTTTCTCTATGTAGATCAGAACTTCTAACCTATCTTGCAAAGCTGGTTTAATGGTGACAAATTTCCTCAATTTTTGTCTGAGAAAGTCTTTATTTCTCTTTCACTTTTAAGGGTAATTTGGAAAAATTCAAGGCTGATGGGTTTTTCCTTTTAACACTTTAAATATTTTATTCTACTCTCTTCTTTGCCTGGTTTCTGAAGAGAAGTCCAATGTAATTTTTATCACTGCTGTTCTATAGGTAAAGTGTTTTCTTCCTGTGATTTCTTTTAAGATTTTCTTTTTGTCTTTGATCTTCTGTAGTTTGAATAAAATGTGCATATTGACTTTTTGGTGCAGATTTTTTGATGATTTCCTGCTTGGCATTCTCTGCATCTCTTGTATCTGTGGTTTGGTGTCTATCATTAATTTTGGAAAGTTCTCAGTTACTTAATTCTTTCAAATACTACTTCCATTCCTTTCTCTTTTTCTTCTCTCTGGTCCTTTATTTTTCATTTTTCTGGTGGGGATCATTCCTTGATGATCTTCTCTATTTCGTCTATGGAAATTAGTCTAAATTTTCTATCTCTACTGGGGTCAACTCTGGTACACAGAATTTTCTGTTTCAACTAGGTTTTAAAGTTTATTTGGAGAGAAATACTAATCTCATGATGCTAAAAAAAAATTTCTCTGATCTTTAAAAAATAATCTTTCTGGGGGCTCCTGGCTGGTATGCAACTCTTGATCTCAGGATTGGAATTTCAAGCCCCATCTAGTGTAGATACCACTTAAAAATAAAACCTTAAAAAATAAAATAAATAACCTAAAATTTTAAAAAGTTCTCTGTATTAATTAATAATTAAAATAGTTATTTTCCCTTTGTCATTTCTTACTTCATAAATTTGTGCATTCTCTCTCTTTTCCTGATTAAATTAGCTAGTGTGTGCCTGTTATGGATTTTTTTGAAAGAGCCAAATTTTGATTTGTTAATTTGGTCTACTGTTTTTCTGTTCTTTACCATACTAACTTTTGCTATTTTCTTTACTTTTTGTACTCTCTGTTGGTTTATTTTGTTATTCTTTTTCTAGTTTTAAATTGGGATTTGACATATTTACAGTAGTTCTACCTCATTCATGGTTTTGCTTTCCATGGTTTCAGTTACCCACAGGCAACTGTGGTCCAGAAGCAGATGATCCTTCTGATGTATCATCAGAAAGTCAACAGTAACCTAATCTATGTCACAGTGCTTGTATCCTTCCCCTCACTTCATCTCATCACGTAGCTGTTTTATCATCTCACATCATCACAAGAAGCAGGGTGAGAGTATAGTACAATGAGTAATTTTGAGAAAGAGCAAGAGACCACATTCACATAAATTTTATTATAGCATATTTTTGTAATTGCTTTATTTTTTATTGTCATTGCTAATATCTTACTGTGCCTAATTTATAAGTTAAACTTTATCATAAGTATGTATGTATAAGAAAAAACAGATTATATAGGGCTTGGTATTATCTGTGGCTTCAGGTATCTGTTGGTGGTCTTGGTATATATCCCTGCAGGTAGGAAAGGACTACTGTATTTTATTCTTTCATTCTTTTCCTATTTTTTTTATTTGAGTTAATCTATTTGTGTGTGTATTTGTATGTTTTTCTTCTTTTTTATTGTGGTAAAATACATAAAATGCAAACTTTACTATCTTAATCATATTTTATTTTTTAATTATTTTTTATTTTTTAAAAAATTTGTTTATTTATTTTTTTGACAGAGAGAGAGCACAAGCAGGGAGAGTGGCAGGGAGAGGCAGAGGGAGAAGCAGGCTCCCCACTAGGCAGAGAGCCCAGTGTGGGCTCAATCCCAGGACCCTGGGATCATGACCTGAGACAAAGGCAGACACCTAACTGACTGAGCCACTCAGGTGCCCCAACCATATTTTAGATGTACAGTTCAATGGTATTAAATACACTTACATTATTGTGTAGCCATCACCATCCATCCCCATAAACCAATTTGTCTTGTAAAACTGTAATTCTATACCAATTAAACAGTAACTCTCTATTCTCTCCTCCCCTCAGTCCTTCGTGACCACCATTGTACTTTTCGTCTTTATGACTTGGGCTATTCTAAGTACCCTATAAATGGAATCTATGGGTAGTCATCTTTTTGTGACTGGCTTATTTCACTTAGCATGCCCTCAAAGTTTATCCAGGCTGTAGCATATGTCAGAATTTCCTACTTTTTTAAGGCTGAAAATATTCCATTCTATGCATAGTCCATCACAGGTTGTTTATGCATTCATCCATCAGTGGGCACTTGGGCTGCTTCCATATTTTAGCTTTTCTGAATAATGCTATTAGAAACATGCATGTACAAATAACTCTTCAAGACTCTGCTTTCAATTCTTTTGAGGGTATACTCAGAAATGGAATTGCTGGATCATATGATAATTCTATTTTTTTATTGTTTGAGGAACTGCCATATTGTTTACCGCAGCAACTGTAGCATTTTGCATTCACACCAATAGCACACAAGGGGTTCTGTTTTCTCCAGATTCTTGCCAACACTAGTTTTCTGGGGTTTTCGATAGTAGCAATCTTAAGTCCGAGGTGGTATCTTATTGTAGTTTTGATTTGCATTTCCCTAATAATCAGTGATGTTGAACATCTTTTCTTTTCATGTGCTAATGGACCTTCTTTGGAGAAATGTACATTTAAGTCCTTTACCCATTTTTGAATCATTGTTTGTTTTGGCTGTTTTGGTGTTGTATTTTAGGAGGTCTTCATATATTCTGGACCTGAATCCCTTATCAGATAGATAATTTGCAAATATTTTCCCTCATTCTGTGGGTTGCCCTTTTACTCTACGGATACTATTTTTAAATTTTCATGACATCATGATTTGTCTGCCTTTCCTTGTGTTACCTGGTGTCTTGGGTGTCAGTGCAAGAAATCCTTACTAAATTCAGTGGCTTTTAAATATTTTATTTATTTATTGGACAGAGAGAAACACCACAAGAGAGGGAACACAAGCAGGGGGAGTGGGAGCAGAAGAAGCAGGCTTTCTGCTGAGCAGGGGCCCCAATGTGGGACTTGATCCCAGGGCCCTGGGACCATGACCTGAGCCAAAGGCAGACACTTAACAACTGAGCCACTCAGGTGCCCTAAATCCAGTGACTTTAATCCTATTTTTCTGTTAAGAATTTTATTGTTTGAGGTCTCATAATTAGGTCCTTGATCTATTCTGAGTTAATTTTCAAATATGGTATTAGCTAAGGTCTAACTTCATTCTTTTGTATGTAGATGTCTAGTTTTCCCAGCAACATTTGTTGAAAAGACTGTCCTTTACCCTAGTGAATGGTTTTAGAATCCTTGTCAAAAATTATTTTACCATATACGTGAGGCATTATTTCTGAGCTCTGTATTCCATTTGTGTACAGTGTATGTCTATCTTTATGTTGATACCACACTCTTTTGATTACCATAGCTTTGTAGAAAGTTTTGAAGGTAGGAAGAAGTGTGAATCCTTCAGTTTTGTTCTTTTTTGGGATGGTTTTGGCTCTTTGCAGTCCCTTGAGATTCCATAAGAGTTTTAGAATGGATTTTTATATTTCTGATTGCTATGTATGTTTAAGGCTATGAATTTTCTTTTGTTCATTGATTGTATCTCATGTATTTTGATAAGTAATGTTTTTTATCATTATTTTTTCAAAAATTTTTAAATTTCAATTTACATATCACTTTCATTCAATAAGTGTTTAATAGATGTTTTATAAATTTCTAGGTGAAAAGCTTTCTTATTTTTTTATTTTTTAAAAATTTCTAATTTTATTATATTGCAATCAGAAAGCATTGTTTGTAGTATTTCCATTTTACAGAACTTATTAATCTTTTCTTTGGTCTAATATGTTCCATGCACTTTTATGAAGAAGATAAATTCTCTATTATTAGGTATATGTCTGATATTTTCCCCCATACGTTCTGCCTTATTATTTTGTTTAGGTCTTCTGTATCTTATTTTTGTCCACTTGACCTATCCTGTACTGGGAGTGGTATGTTGAAGACTCCTATTATTAGTGTGATTCTACCTATTTTTCCTTGCATTTCCTATAGTTTCTGCTTTAAATAGGTACTGCTGTGTTATTTGGTGTGTTTATATGTTCACAAGTATTATTGTGATATCATGACTTTTTTTAAGATTGGATTTTTAAGTAATCTCTACACCAACATGGGGCTCAAACTAATAACCCTGAGATCAAGAGTCACATGCTCTGCCAACCAACCCAGCCAGGTGCCCTAAGATATCCGGACTTTTAACATTAAAAACTGACTTTCATGGAATGCCTGGGTGGCTCAGTCAGTCAAGTATCTGCCCTCGGCTGAGGTCATGATCTCAGGGTCCTGGGATCCAGTTCCACATCAGGCTCCTTGCTCAGCGGGGAGCCTGCTTCTCCCCCTGCCTGCTGCTCCGCCTGCTTGTGCTCTCTCTCTGTCTCTGAAAAATAAATAGATAAATAAAATCTTAAATAATTAATTAATTAATTAAAACTGGCCTCCTTTTTAATGAGTTTTTGTTCAAATTCTACTTTGTTTGATATCAGGATTGCAACCCCAATTTTCTTACTACTTTCATTTGTCTGGTATATCCTTGTCCATCCCTTTATTTTTTTATTTTTTTCTTATTTTTTTTATTAACATATAATGTATTATTAGCCCCAGGGGCACAGGTCTGTGAATCACCAGGTTTACACACTTCGCAGCACTCACCATAACACATACCTTCCCCAATGTCCATAACCCCACCACCCTCTCCCTTCCCCCCCATCCCTGGCAACTCTCAGTTTGTTTTGTGAGATTAAGAATCTCTTATCATCCCTTTATTTGTAGACATTTTCAATTGCTTTGTTTTATGTGTTTTTTCTTACATGTAGCACATAGTTCTGTTTTGCTTTATGAGTCAATTTGAAAACATTTTTACTGTAGTAAACAAGTCATTCCCATTCTTATTTGTTGAAATGACTTATATGTTCATTCTCAAGACTGTCGTATTTTTATGATTTACTATGTGTATTATATTATAGTTACTGTATGTATTAGTTTCCTAAAGGCTTCCTTAACAAATAACCATTCACTGGTTCTGAGTAAACATGAATTTTGGGGGGACATTATTCAATTCGGTACACTGTGTTCCTTTCTCTATGTGGTATGTCTTCTTTGCTCTTTTAAAATATATCTTTTGAAATAAAAACATTAAAAATTAAAAAAATAAAATGTATCTTTTGATATTTAAGAAAGTATATTTTTTCTCTGGCTACCATAGTGTTTAGTCCTTCTGTAAATCCTTCTCCTTTCCCTTACTTACACTTTTGCTGTCTGGCTTGTCATTTTTACTATGGTAAATACAGATAACATTTACCATCTTAACCTTTTTAAAGTGTACAGATTAGTGCTATTAATTATATTCACATTATTGTGCCATCACCACCACCATCCATCTCCAGAACTCATTTCACCTTGCAAAATTGAAACTCCATACATAGTAAATGACAATCCCTCTTTATACTCTTTTCCTCAGCCCCTGGAAACCATCATTCCACTTTTTTTTTAAGATTTTATTTATTCACTTGACAGAGATCACTAGTACGCAGAGAGGCAGGCAGAGAGAGAGGAGGAAGCAGGCTCCCTGTTGAGCTGAGAGCCCGATGCGGGGCTCGATCCCAGGACCCTGAGATCATGACCTGAGCTGAAGGCAGAAGCTTTAACCCACTGAGCCACCCAGGTGCCCCAACCATTCCACTTTCTTTCTCTACAAATTTGACTAAGTATTCTAGGTACCTCAGGTACCTATATGAGGAATCATATAGTATTTGTCATTTGTGACTGGTTAGTTGATGGTTTGTCAGCTTTTAATAACTTCCTTTTATTTTCATTTATTACCTATGTAACTATTAGTGGTCTTTTTTTTTTCAAACTTCAGATATTTATTAATCAGCGTAAACCCCAACACAATACACCAACATGTGTTGGTTGTATTGATTTCATGCGTTTAGAGGAGAAATATTTCTAGGATAAGTGGAAAATTGTGAGAATGGCTTCTGGAAAGCCTTCATTCTGAACAGCTTTATATTTAAACACTTCATTTAGAAGTCTGGATCTTCTTTCTTTAGTTTGCTACATTCACTGAGCCAAATTTATATTAATCATGGGGGCCCAGTTTTTTCAGGATCTGGGTTATTCTTATCCCCAGTGACATCTGGATTGAGCAATGCCAAGTGCAAGACATACAGTGCTGCTCCAGTGCCTCCCACTCCAATAAATATGAGGAGGATCAAGCTCAGATGCTTCTTGGTCTGACTGAGGATCTGGAGTAACATGGTTGCAGCAGAGGCCTCAGGTCCAGAGGGAAAAAAGATCAAAGGTGCAAGGCCCCCAACAATTAGTGGTTATTCTACTTTCCCCTTTCTCCCTCCCTTCTATTTTTAGTTGAATTATTTTCACTTTTAGTGTTTATGTGATAGTCTTCTGCCCATGTCTGATTTTAGTCTGAGATTTAGAATTCCATCTATGAATTGTGCACCTCAGTTCTTTAATGAAGTTTTCTTAGTCATCTCTTGGTTGGATGAAGCTCAACCACTAGATACCTCAGGATGGGCTCATGAGCATAGTATTGTCTGAGTTTGTGCAAGTTTCTACCTGTTCTTTGGTAGACTTCATACTTACTTGAATGACAATTTTCCTGGATATGAAATATTTACTGCTACTTTGTTTCCTTGAGTTTCCTGAAAATGCTCTAATCTTTTCCCAGTGCAGGGCTTGAACTCTCAGCCCTGAGATCAAGACCTGAGCCAAAATCAAGAGTCAGACACTTAACTGACTGAGTCACCCAAGCATTCTGAAAATGCTCTAATCTTGCTTTGATTTCTTTATTGTTCTTGAGAAGTATGATGCTGCCTTAACTTTCTTACCCTTAAGAGTCATTTGGTCTTTTTGTTTGGAGTCTCTGAGGATTTTCTTTTCTCTGTCTTCAGTGTTGAATAGTTTTACTAGGGTATATATTGGTATTGGTTATCCTAACTTTTCTAACTGTTCTAACTTTTCTGAGGATAGGGTGGGCCTCTTAATGTGTACATTTAAATTTTGTTTCACTTCCAGAAAGTTTTCTTGGATTATAGTTTTAGTATTCTGTTTCATATTTCTGTGGGGTTCTCTTTTAAGCCCCTTCAGTTATACGGAAGGTATAACTAGTCTTTGTTTGCCTGTCTTCCATTTCATTTGATAACTTTTCCATGAAAACGAGATATTAGACTGAGAAGGAAAAGAATGTTTGACCACTTGCACCTGCATTTGAAACCATCTTTATTATATCACCTGCCTAGTTATATAAAGTCTATTTCAAATGTATTGTGTTTCTTTGTTCAAAGTTTGTCATTTGATGGGAGAACAAACACCTGCAAAGATTAAATCTACTTAAATACAATGCACCCATTCTGAGATAAGGGAATTAGGTATGATTTGAAGCTATTCGTAGGCCATGGCTTGCTCTGTAATAATTTTACTTTAACTTTGCTCTCACTTTGGTAATGGGGAATTGTTATTCTGTCCCAGAAAAGCTAATCCAGGATAGGAAGAAATTCCTGAAAGATGAGAAGAAGCATGGTAGCACTCAGAAGCGAAAGTACCAGGATTTTCTGGATGTTATACTTTCTGCCCAGGTAAATTTTTCAAATGTCTGAGGCTGTTCATATATGTAGTTAATTGTGCAGGTGAATGGATGAGTGAGGTGGAGGGAGACAAGAGGAAAACTGATCAGCTAAATTTAACAATACTTTCGAATTGATGGGTTGGATCCATGCAGTTTGAGGTAAAGATCGAAGTCTATAACTTCTACACTGTCACTAGAGGGAGTCAGACAAGACCAAATTTTTTACTAATTGGACAGGAGTTGGTGATTATTGCAAAGATACACAGTGTAGGGAAGCACAGGAAAATGGGTCATAGTGTAAGTTGGTAAAATGATGAGGAGGAGATGCTGGGGAATCTGCATGAATCTGGCAGGATGAATCAAGGAGCTCTTTGCAAGGCCTGCTTTCCTTATCTAATGTTGGTTCTCCCTTGTGCTCTGGTCAAAGTGTGATTCCTACTATGTATTTGTTGAACTGAATTAAAATTGAAACTCTCATGTGAAACTCTAGTTTTCTTTTCCCCTAAAGCCATTATCTTGGTTGGGGCTGCAGACATCTATAAACTGACATTGCAGAAACATCTCTCTACTATACCTTCCAGGCTATAAATGGCACCAGCCTCTCAGATACTGACCTAAGGTCTGAGGTGAACACACTGATGTTGGCAGGGCATGACACCACAGCAGGGAGCATTTCCTGGCTCCTCTACTACCTGGCTCTGAACCCTGAGCATCAGGAGAGATGCCGGGAGGAGATCAGGGGCATCCTGGGGGACGGGTCTTCTATCACCTGGTAAGATCTGCATTCTTAAACATTTCATCTTGCTCCCTCTCCATGTGTTTTGCTTTATTCTCTCCTCTGGTACCTCGGTGACCATTGTGCTTCAAGATATGTGCCTATAGAAACAGAACAGGCAGGCTACTATTCTGCCTATTTTCTAGAGAGACCACAATTATCCCTATGTTTTTGCAAAAGAAGTTCACTCATCTGTAAGTTATCTGCTTCATTGTTTTTCTAATCAGTGGTGTGTAATGTCCCATTTCTTTCACCTGGCTGGGTACACTGGAAATGGGGACTTGATCCGTAGACCTGCATTCAGAGTTTGAATGGTGAGACTCAGGTGCGTCTCCTCTCTGAGACCCCAGCAAGCACCCATATCATTTAAGCGCCCATTGCAGTCATTCCCTCCCATCTCCTTGTTTACTCCTCAGGACTGGCTTAGACTTTGAACATAGTACTAAATGATACACACTGTAGTTAAGTCCAGCGATTATGGACTGAGAACATTCTAAGTACCGAGGCACTTTGGAAATGTGCCAGATTTGGTGTAGATCCTGCCCTCAATGAGCTTACACCCTGGGACAGGAGACAGACCTCCGTATGAATAATTGCCATATAACCTGGTAAGGGTAGTGAGAGAGAGATGTGCTGGCTACTACAGAAAGTCAGAAGACAGGCACCTGACCTGTTACTGGGGACTCAAGAGGACTTCTTGGGAGATCTGACACCCAAGCTGCCTTTTATAGGTTGGGTTAGCCAGGTAGAAAATGCCAACACCATTTTGAAAGACTTTGAACTTATCTGGTTGTTCAAATAATGTCCAGGTTGTGGATTTACCCTGGAGACATGCTGTCTGACAGAAAAACAAACACGTCTCTGATTCAAAACACATTCTTCACCCTAGCTAGATATTTCACTTACCATTGCTTTGCTGGCCAAAAGGACAGAAAGATAGAAATGTTAAGGACTATCCAGCCCCAGGACTAGGGAGAAAACACCGTATTTCAAATGCAAAGGTCAGCTCAGTTAGAATATTTGTAAGGGAAAATTTGGATTTATATAGATATGGTAGAGTGCCTACTTTTTATAAGGAAATAATATTTATTTCCTACCATAAATTAAAGGTTTAATCTGTATAGCACAAAATATAGTGTTGATTAGTCATTTTATATTCATCGATTAACATTAATTGGATACTTAACCTGTTTAGGGTTTCTATGTATACAATCCCAACATTGGCCTTTCTCATTCTTGTCTGGCCTATGTGAAATGTGAAAACAATAAATCTTTGCCAGGTGAGAAAACAAAGTCCAAAGGATCTATTAAGTAGCACTTATTTTAATGAGAGAAAGGAAAATAATTTTATATAAAATAAAATACATTTTTATTCCATAATATGGCCCTATACTCACATTTAATGAAATTTGTACATAGTATGCTGAAAATTTGTGATTCTTTAAGACAGACAATAAAACCACATTGCAAGGAGCAATTTCTGAAAAAACTGGCAAGTTTTTCAACGTCTCCATTTGTCTTGTGAGCCATTTCGGCATTGGGTTAAAATTCCTCTCTTCTTCTTGCATCGGGGCTAAGATGGACAACATTGTGTTTCTAAAATATGCAAAGTGCCAGGCTAAGCAGAATTACCCTTTTTATTCTGAGCTTGAGGAGGAAAGAGCTCAAAATGAAAATTTCACACTACTGAATGGCCAGAGCCTGCATTCAAAATAATCAGAAAAGCAAACAGAAATACAATAAAGCAAATAGACTGAATATATGCAGTCATTTTATGACTAGCTGACTGGCTAGGATGAAAAAAAAAAACACTTTATTTTTCTCCCTCTGATATTTCAGACTCGTGTAAGGCAAGTTCTTTTAATCTCTGGGGTAAAATCTTGAGTGAATCTTATAAAGTTCCCATCCATTTAAGTCAAAAGAGCAGTCTCATTTCAGTAATGAAGCTGTCTGGTCCAGTGGAATAATAAAAAGTACAAATTCATATCCACTTGTATCCTCTCCCTCCATCCCAGATCAGCATTTCTTTGGGTCTGGAAGCCAGTGATGGGTGAGGGAGTTGTGGTTGGCTTCTTTTCACTGACCAGTTCCTCCCCAACCCAATAGCTTCTGTTTCTGACCCTTCCATAAGTGGTCCCAGGAGGGAGCCAGGAGGAGAAAGGGGTTGGTACTATGGTGATTTGCCCTCTGAGCTGGGTGGCTAGTGAGTGCTTCCTTTCACTCACAATGGATACATCTGTGAGTTTCTTGGAAATTCCCTCACTGGAGCTTTGCCATGGTGATTCACAGGGCAACAAGGGAATTCTTATCCTCAGAATTCCTTTCAAGCTGGTTCTGAAGCTCTGCTTCTTGCCAATTCATTGGCCCATAGAGCACACTGGAGTACTCCTGACTTGTTTATCCCTGTTGCTCTCCCCCAACTCCCTGTCTGTTCTGAATCACAAACTTCCCTATCAGTCCTCTGTTTCCCAAACTCCAGGGGGCACATGTCAGATTATCCGAAGTGACCCAAGAAGCCCCTCTTTACCTAACATGGTTGGGGGACTCTCCTCCATTCTCCACAGCATTCTGGCATTCCAACAATGCTCTTTAAAGGATATTTTTTTTTTATTCTCAAAACTCTTAAGCCCTCTCTCTTCAGTCCTTAGTCATTCTTTCTACATTCTTGCCTTATATGGTGAGCTAAGAGTTGCAAAACAGGTTTTAGAAATCTCTCTACCAAATCCTTTACCAGTAGATTAGCATCTCACTTTATAATGGACACTTGTTTGGTCCCTCTTCCTCTGGAACCTCAGCTGATCCTGAGGCAGAGTCTCACATTCTATTACATAAGCCAATTGCAAAAGAACTTTAACCCAGAGATGATATTTACCAGGACTAAACACCAAAGAGGAAAAAAACATCATTATTTACAAACTAGATATGGAGACTGAGTTCCCTCCCTTCCTTCCCTTGTCCTCACAGGGACCAGCTGGGTGAAATGTCATACACCACAATGTGCATCAAGGAGTCACTCCGACTGGCGCCTCCAATCCCATCCATTTCCAGAGAGCTCAGCAAGCCTATTACCTTCCCAGATGGACGCTCCCTGCCTGCAGGTCTTTGCATTCTTTTCTTAAGCAGTTCCTAGAGACCAGGGGATCCTAGCGACCACAGCGACAAAGACTGTCCTCAACAGTCCTCAACTCTTAGAGGAGTCAAAAGACAAACCTAAGGAAGTCTGGCTTAGAGTGGGTGCCTATCAAGAACCCAGTGTAATTCTTTGATCAGATGTGGTTTCCAGACTTTCCCAAAAGCACATAGCCATTTGCAGAGAAGCTCTGCCCAGAACCTGGGTGGCTAGAATCCCAACTCAGGGTTTCTTCATTCACAAGACGTTGTTTCTAAAATAATCTTTGTTTGGCTTAGTTTGAGACCCAGGTGAGACTTCATGGGAGATGAGCATCATTATATTTATCTAGAAGACCCGAGGTGGGGTCTTTGGCTTCATTATCATCAAAATATTACTCTTATAAGTGTGCAGCACTTAATAGTTAACATGGAGCCCTCAAACACATTATCTCATTTTCCTGCCCTTGGAACATGATCTTAACAGACATTTATATGGTGCTTCTCAGTTTACAAAGCACTTTCAAAGCACACTAGACACATGGTATAGCCAAAAACTCACTGGAGACCCCAATGTGCAGATGAGCAGAATTAAAACTTGCATAGAGGCCCCACACCTCACCCAGTGCTCTTCAGAGCACAGGTCTCTGAGCAGGGCGAGTAGGAGGCAGAAGTGTGTCACATGAGCTAGCCTTCACATGTCTGCTTCGATGTTCTATTAGCTCTTGCCATTGGAAACAAGCTGACAGGATTGCTTGTAGCAAATACCAACGATATGTCACTGTGACTTAGTTGACAGATCCAGAATTAACTTATCGGAATTTTTTATGGTAATCAAGTAATCTTCAAAATCTCTCTCCTCCTTTTTTTTGATCCTCAAACCATGTGGATATTTGCCAAAATTTCCTCCCTTCCACTTACGAACAGAACCAAAAGAAACCTGTCATTGGACCTGCATGATGGAATTGTGGTCCTGTTCTTTTGGACCCAAACTATCTCTGGTGGGTGCTATATTGTCCATTAACAGATATCATTCTGACATGATACCAACAGCTCCTTAAGATAGAATCAGGTATTCAATAAGTCATTGCTTTGAAAACTAAGGTGTCATTCAAGCCTCATCTTCCCATGGGTCCTTGACTGCTGACATCAGCTATGGCACACAGAACTCTGCCAGGACCTAGCCCATTCCCTTCCAGAAGAATATTCTTATTGAAGAGTGGTGTAACAGTAGCCCACAACTTGCTCTACTTCCTGTAATCTTTTTTATTTCTTTCCTTTCACAGGAATAACTGTGGTTCTCAATATTTGGGGCCTTCACCATAACCCTGCCATCTGGGAAAATCCAAAGGTATGACTGTCTTACATGTAAATACTTCAAAAAACAAATGCTGTGCAAGTAACTTTTTGTTAGCACAAAGTGTGGATGTGGCAAATGACACAAAGCAAATAAAATAAACATGAAGACCAAAAATGTTCAACTTTTCTCCTAAAGGAAAACTGTCCCCTCCCCCTGTTCCTACTTTATGTTTGCTTTGAATGAACAGATGGACATAATGCCACACAATCTGCTTCCAAATTGCAATCTGTACAGTCATTTACTTATCGAGCTCCATCAAGCACTCACCTAGACATCTGCAAGAGCGTAGACTATCCATGTAGCCAGGCCTGCAACTCAACCTCTCTTCTGCTGGATGGAACAGTGGGAATTCTGGCAGAAAACTGATGACACCCTCAAGTTGGGCACTTTGAGGAGAGTTTTATAACGGAATTATTTACAAAGGTGTGGTAGGGTTTGTCAAATCAACATGCAGCGTGCGACTGTTGAAGGGCTTCCCACATCTGGGCCTGGTGAGGGTTACAAAGACAGGAGAGAGATTGCTGTGCTGGAAAAGATTCTGGGCAGGAGTAGGCCTTCAGTAGAGCAGCCAGCCTCAGGAAGCTTGGTAGGGTGAGGTCCAGGAAATCAATAACCCAAAAGCTCTCTCCACCCACCTTCCAGATCACCAATGTCTTTTATCAGCCAAACCAAAGAGAAAACTATGTGGGTCCGCTTCTTGGAGCCTAGAGCAGAGCAGGAAAGGGATAAGAGAGGATCTAGAGAGTTAAAAAGAAGACACATAGCTAACCATAGTGCTTGATTCAATGTTCTTAAACTCTAAGCACTCACAACACCCACAGATATCTCCTTTCACATAAGTGGCTAGGGTTTAAGATATCTTATGCGTAACATGAAGTGGACTGTGTGTCTCAGTTACAATTGATCACATAATCCCTTTGGCTAGACTTCTGGGTGGGTGCACTCTTTTTTTAACGTTCAGATTAATTTTGAGTAAAATTGACACGCAATGTTCCATTAGTTTCGGGGGCACAACTTAGTGATTTGACAAGCTGATACCTGATGCTATGCTCACCCCAAGCGTGGCTACCATCTGTTCCATTCCATCGCTATAACAATGTAATTCACGATATTCCTTACACTGTGCCTTTTACTCCTGTGACTTATTCATTCCATAACCGGAAGCCTGTATCTCCCTCTCCCCTTCACCGACTTTGTCCAACCCCCTACAACCATGAGTTTGTCCTCTGTATTTATAGGTCTAATTCTGCTTTGTGTTTGTTTATGCACTTGGTTTTTTCCTTTTTTTTTTTTTAGATTCGTCTTATGAGTGGAATCATATAGTATTTGTCTTTTTCAGTCTAACTTATTTCACTTACCATAATACCTTCTAGGTCCATCCACGTTGTTTCAAATGGCATGATCTCAAGGTTTTTGTGGCTGTGTAATATTCCGTTCTATCCACCACATTTTCCTTATCCATTCTTTAATTGATGACGCTTAGGTTGCTTCCATATCTTAGCTATTATAAGTAAATGCTGTCATAAATTAGGGATGTATATATCTTTTCAAATTAGTGTTTTCATTTTCTTTGGATAAATTAAGTAGGTGCATTCTTACCACCAAAGTGAAAATAATATCACTGACCCTAACATTTCTGCCTTCTCCATACTTGGTCTGGGTAGCATATTAGTCTACTGGGAAACCAAATAAGGGCTGCAGGTCTAGAATTGCCCTGTCCAATGAGGTAGCTATTCATCACATGGTCATTGAGCACTTAAAATGTGGCTAATCAGAAATGAGACATGCTGGAAATGTGAAATACACACTGGAATTTGAGGACATAGTACAAAATGTGAAATATTGCCTTAATAATTATTATATTGAGCACATGTTGGAATGATACTTTTTTCCAAAATAAATTCTATTGTTCAAATTATTTTCGCGTTTTAAAAAATATGACTACCTGGACACCTAGGTGGCTCAGTCAGTTAAGCGTCTGCTTTTGAGCAGACTCCTTGCTCAGTGAGCAGTCTGCTTCTCCCTCTGCCTCTTTCTCTCTGTGCTCTCTCCCTCTCTCTCTTTCTCTCTGACAAATAAATGAAATAAAATAATAAAAATGAAATAAAATAATAAAAATGTGTACCAGAACATATGTGTTCTGGTACATATGTGGCTCATTGTATATTTCTGTTGATTCATGCTAAGTAGTAGCTTAAGAGATGCACTAATGGTGTTTTGGGGATGGTGGTGGGATTGCGCTGTCATTTTAGGTCTTTGACCCCTTGAGGTTCTCCCAGGAGAATTCTGATCGGAGACACCCCCACTCCTTCTTACCATTCTCAGCTGGACCAAGGTAAGGACAATTTGAAGTTATTGAAAATGCACAGAAATGTTTACTTGGAAACAGCACTCTTCCTCAGTAACTCAAATTCCTTATATTCTCCCATGGAGTCCCATCTTCTCACCAGATTATGAGGTAGATCATGGTACTTATCTGAGCTCCTGAAAAGACCAGTTAGTTTCACAAAGGACAAGGCCCTTCTCTGTCACGTCCTATACAGCCATGCCTCAGAAAGTTACCCTACTACGATGCAAATTTGCTCATAAGTCATGCAGGCCACCCCCAATGCAGGAGAAACAATTATTTTTTCCCCTTAATTTCAAATTTATTGAGGTATAGTTGACATACACAATTGTAAGATATTTAAAACGTACAACATGGTGACTCACTATCTGCATACATTGTGAAAGCGTTCTTCCCCTTCACCAATTTATCTCTTTGTGTGTGCATGAAGATATTTAAGTTCTACTTTATTAGCAAATTTCAATTACACATTACAGTGTTACCGACTATAGTCACCACGTTTTACACTACATCCTCACAGGAGAAACAATTCTATAAGCATCTCCAAGTGTCACCTTTTTTAGGGAGGGCATCACATTACAGCCTCTCGGTTCACGTTCTTGCAGGAGATAAGAGAAGTTCAAAAGTTTCCGTGACATTTAGTGTGAAAATGCTGCTTTACTGTGAACAGTAGATTCATTATTCTAGCATCTTAACAAAAGAGTCAGAAACAACTACCATTTCCTCAAGGTCTCTCTTTCTTTCCCTTGGTGTCTGCAGGAATTGTATTGGGCAGCATTTTGCCATGATTGAGCTAAAGGTGGCCATTGCCTTGATTCTACTCCACTTCAAGGTGGCTCCAGACCCCACCAGACCTCTTGTCTTCTTGCATCAGATTGTCCTCAAAGCCAAGAACGGCGTCCACTTGCACCTGAAGAAACTCCCCTAATGTTACAGCCCAGGGTACAATGATTATATATATAT
Source organism: Taxidea taxus jeffersonii (assembly GCA_003697995.1). Taxonomy (NCBI): domain Eukaryota; kingdom Metazoa; phylum Chordata; class Mammalia; order Carnivora; family Mustelidae; genus Taxidea; species Taxidea taxus. Next base: position 4,336 of record ML104660.1, on the reverse strand, counting down.
CCAACATATCCTCTATATATAGGATATATATGTCCATATATATATAGTATATGTAAATATATATAATATATATATATTATATATATATACACATATATATATAGTTTTAAAGTTAAATTACAGCTATTGGGCCAAGAAAATGAAGAGAAATCAAAATATGGTGGGATGGTTAGGAGTAGGTGGGATGGGGATCTCTGTGTAACTGCACATTATCCAAAACCATTTCTAGGTGATACCCTCTGTCACTCAGATATGTTTCTGTATGATTTGGGGAGATTTTCCAATCATTTCTGTTTGATTCTCAGTGTTGTTAATGCTACATACCAAGAATTCTCCTAGGTGACTTCCATATATTTTCTGTTGCTTTTTAAAATAGTTTTTGGAATTATACAAGTAATATGTGCATGTATGCTCACAGTAAAAGATATCCAACATTCAAAAAGCATGCAGAGTAAAAAGTAAAAATCCCACATCACATACCCTACACTACTCTGCCCTGACCAATCCTACTCATTTTCCCAAAAACAGAATAGCTTGGTGTTAATTTTTTCAGAACTTTTCATATACATTTCATATATACATATATGTATATGTATTCTTACAAATGGGATCATATCCATAGTATTCTTGCTTTTTTCACTTAATAAAAAATACATCTTATTCCTAATCATGGATTCATGATATTCTATAATATGGATGTATTATTATTCATTTAACTATTTTCTTATTATTGGATATTTAAATTATTTATGGTTTTAAAACATGCTTATTGGCCATTTGTATTTATTTTGTTGTCTGTGACTCATACATCATTTACGCTTCTTTTCCTATGGAGTTCTATATGAGTTCTCTAATGTTGTGGATGATAGTCCTTGATTGTAACTTTTCTTTATAACTTTCCCCATTATTCTACTTTTATAAAACTGTATGGTGCCTGTTAGCATACAGAACTTCTAAATTTTCATGAAATAAGGTAAATAAACTTTTTTTTATGGTTTCTGGGTTTCAATCTTGAATAAGAAAACCTCCATTTTGAATATTATCTAGGTATTCTACATAGTTTCCTGGTGCTAACAACTCTTGCGAAGCCTGAGCAGGAATTTTTAAATAATTTCCAGATTTTAATAATAATTATTATTATTTCCAGATTCATTACTCATTTGATGTTTACGTGTCCACTACATGTCAGATATTGTGATAAGCATTCAATGAATGAACAGACAGGACCCCTACCCTCATGGACTTGTATCCTAAGCAGACAAATAATTACAAATTTCACTAAGTGCCTTGAAGGAAGTGAATGAGTTGAGCTAGACAGTAATGAAGGGGAGCTTACTTTAGATTGGGATGTGTAGAAAATCTTAAGGAAGGGATATGTATGGGATGCCTGGGTGGCTCAGCAGGTTAAGCTGCTGCCTTCAGCTCAGGTCATGATCCCAGGGTCATGGGATCGAGTCCCGCATCAGGCTCCTTGCTCTGCAGGGAGCCTGCTTCTCTCTCTGCCTCTGCCTGCCACTCCGCCTGCTTGTGTTCTCTCTCTCTCTCTGAAAAATAAATAAAATCTTAAAAAAAAGAAAGGGATATGTAAATTGAGATCTCAAAGGAAAGAAGCTACACCTCTTAGATGCCCCCTAGTGGCAAAACTATGGCAATTCGCTGGACAATTCAAATAGCACTGAAACATTTGGGAGTTATAGAATGAGTAAATCATGGGAATAAAAGGCACAGCATGACAAATATAGTCCATGATACTGTAATAGCATTGTCTAGTGACAGGTGGTAGTTACACTTGTGATGAGCACATCATAACCTAGAGAGAAGTCAAATCACTATGTTGTACAGCTGCAACTAATGTAAGCTTGTGTGTCTGCGATACTCAAAAACATATTTTTTTGATAGCCCTGAAACAAACAGTAGAAGTATATTTCCTTTGCCAGGTAAAAGCAAACTGATCTTGCCCATCTGGATGGATAAGAAATGAAAATAAAGTCCCGGTCACATCTATAACAGCTTGCTATAACAAAATATCCCCAAATAGGAGCTTAAACAAGATAAAAATGTCTTTTTCTCTCATATGAAAGTTGTAAGGAGGTAGGTGGTCCAGAAATAGTAGGGTAGTTTGCTCTACAAGGTCATCAGAGGTCATCTCAGCTCTGTATATCTCGTTCTCCATCTTCAACACACAGCTGTCAATGAATGATTCAAAGAGTGATCTAAACTAAGCTACTAGCTCCTGCCACCACATCTACCTTCCAGCAAGTGGGAGGAGAAGAAAAGGAATGGGAAGGCAGGTGCCCTTCCTTTTTAGGATATTGGCTGGAAATTGTATTCATCACTCTGCTCACATCTCTGCAGACAACCCAGTCTCTCCTATAGTTGAAAGGGAAACTGGGAAATGTGGTCTTTAGCTGGCAACCTTGTCTCAGCTTAACCTTCTATTTCTGTAGGAGTGAAGAAAAGATGTTGAAGGGACACTGAGTCACCTCTGCCACCAACAGCCTATCATTTAATCATGGGCTGGAGCAGATCCTTTAAAATAGAAATAGTATCAGGGATAGTGCTAACCATGAAGGCTTCATAGCATTCAGAGTATAGTAATCAAGAGGCAGCTTTCAACAGGCCATATAGGTAAATTTATAAATACTCAGTCCCGGGACGCCCGGGTGGCTCAGTTGGTTAAGCGGCTGCCTTCGGCTCAGGTCATGATCCCAGCGTCCTGGGATCGAGTCCCACGTCGAGCTCCTTGCTTGGCGGGGAGCCTGCTTCTCCCTCTGCCTCTGGCTGCCTCTCTGTCTGCCTGTGCTCGCTTGCTCTCTCTGTCTAACAAATAAATAAATAAAATCTTTTAATAAATAAATAAATAAATAAATACTCAGTCCCAAGCCAGAAATGGATGGGGTTGTCAAGCATCTTGAAGGAGCTACATCATCCTGGATGAAATACTCTGACTCTTCTTGTCCCCTCAACTGGAAGATGTTTTTTGCTTATGCACATAAGCAAAAAAAAAAAAAATGTGCTCAGTTTCTACAAGTCTAGGAAGGATAATGCACTCAACGGAGTAGTAAGTAATATCAAGTGCCATGTTTTTATTCTTTAGCTTTTGTGAATCATTGGCCTTTTTTACTAATCTAAAGAAAATTACGGATCTTCTCCAGAAATGTGTATGTACCCCAAGCACCAACAGAGTTTGTCTGTGATTTCATGACATTGGTGGATTCCACGAGCCCATGTCTGGACCCAGATGATAGCCCTTCCTCTGCCTTCATATCCTTAAGAACCTTAGTAGATGGCTGTGTCTAGTAATGGAGGTTCTCATTAGTTCAGAAGGCAAGTCATTGCATCCCCAGGCAGCTGTCACTGACAATAGTGTTTCAGAATACTGAACCAAAACCTTCCTTCTTATAACTTTCACCCATAGATACAGCTCAAAAATTCTTTATCAATTTGTAGTTTTCAGAGTCCTTTTACCACCATTACATAATTAGATCTATACCACCCCCTTTGTGATGTATGCATGGAAAATTACCATATTCACTTTCCCAATGAGGAAAAGGAGGTTCAGCGAGATCAGGTGGCATATCCAAGTTCTCTCAGTCAATAAGTAGCAGGCCTAGAACTCTGGAGCTTTGGCAATTCTTTAAGTAGTTAAGAGATAGTTCTCATGACTTCCCAAGTACTCAGTGTTCCAGCTCTATAGTTTCAGCAAATCTAACATGGGCTTGCACTAACATCCACCACCATGGAGTCAAGATGCTGAGAACTGCTTGTGTTCATGGCCATCATCCTGGAACTAACTTTCTTCTGTACCTACTCTAGTCTGGGACCCATTTAAGCTCTGGCATCTCTGTTCTATCTCTCATTTACAATTCCGCTTCTGGTATTTGGATTTGACATTTGCTTTTTGGATTATCTCTCCAGCTCCTGACTGTCCTTTTCTCCTCGAAGAGGAGGCCTGAACTACACTCTCCTTCAGGTCTCATTAACTATTCAATGGTCCAGTTGCTGGCTAATGCTTCAAGCAGGCCCATCTTATCCCCCTTGAATGGGGATCCTGATCCAGACCCCCAGCTCTGTCTACTTTTTCTCATACATCATCCTCATAGCTAACACTTTCCTGGTTTGTCTCTTCTTAACTCAAACCACTTTGACAGCATCTGTCTTAAAGCATGATGCCTGGAAATTTAAAAAAGGATCCAAAATATTATAAGCCTACTTCTTCTGGCATCTGAGACTGCCTCAAGTAGGGACACCAGTGGTATTTGGTTTCCCTACTTGTTTAGTCATTTTTTAAAAAAGATTTTATTTATTTGTCAGAGAGAGAGAGAGAGAGAGAGAG
>RCUC01142016.1:0-47735 GCA_003697995.1 Taxidea taxus jeffersonii | reverse complement strand
AAAAAAAAAAGAAAACAGGAGATCAAGCACAGGAGGGAACATTTAAATGCCTACTAGAATTGTATTTTTTAATACTGCTTGAAATAAGCAGACCACTGGCTGGACTCTGAAATAGTTGTGCGTGATGAAATTGTCAAGGCATCACGTGACCTCTATGATTAAGAAGGCAGTGCTTCCTAGATGCCACCTGTTACTCATATGACAACTGAGGTGAGGATTTATAGACTCTGCATGAAGAGGACACCTGGCTGGAAAAGAAAATCACCTGGGGTCACCCAGGGAGGGATCAGTGCAACTCCACCAGCATGCGCTCCAGCATTCCAGGTGCACACACCCTCCTGCCCCCCAGGGTCTTCTAAGCAAGGAGCCCACCGCTGGAAATGCCTGTAATGTCTTAATGCTTGCAGAGCCCTGAATAGAGGGTATATGAGAGCCACAGATACGTGGAGGGAGATGAGACATAGACGGCATTCAAATGCCCAGGATGGCTAGTGGTGGGCTGGAGAGGACAAGAGGAATAGATGGAACAAGTTCCAACTGAAAAACAAAGCCTCCCCCCACCCCGCCCCTTCTGGCCTGTTACTGCTTCCAGCACACTGGGACTTCCCACGTGCAGCTCACTGTGCCAACCTGAAGGTGTGCCCCCGAACCAACAAAGACATCCACGACCATCGGCGACCACATGCCACAAGCTTCCATGAGCCCTGTCTGGAAGGTACTATGACCTCCATTGTATATATGGGGGGACTAAGGCTCAGAAGTGTCAAGTACGTACCCCCTGGCCCCCGCATCACAGAGTGTTGGGGGGTTTACACTGAGTTCTAATATGGGGGGTTCACACTGAGTTCTAATATCACTCTCCTCATTGCACTCACTGCCCAGCCCCCGTGTGGGGAATGGCCAGGCCTCATGCACATCCCCACTCCTAGTGCATCACCTGGTCCAGAGTCAGGATCCAATAAACACATGAATACTGAAAAAAGAAGTTTTCTGAGGTGGGTAAGTATATCTCCAGGAGACTCCTCCCCTCCCTTCCACTGTGAAACAAAGACACTAATCATTAATAAAAATACAAAGATACCTAGTTTTCTTTCTGCTACTACATTTTTCTTAATTTTTAGTTTCACAAGGCCCCAATGAATAAATAAATAACCCTCCCCTTTTCCCACACATATACTGAGAGGGCTGAAAAATACTTACGCTAGGTGATACCACCTCTTACAAACACTGGAGACCTTTAGGAGTTCAGGGAGGCACAAACAGGAGAAGATTCCTAAGAGCAGCTCATCAGGAAGTGAGTCCCATGAAACACCTTTAAGGGAGAAAAAAAGATGTGTTTTCTCATCACCATTGTTTTACCCAATCAAGTTTACTGAGTCCATGCTCGTCTAGGATACACACAATACTGAACTTAAACACAAGGATACCCTCACACACCAGGATACACACAAATACTAAACTTAAAAGGGGAATTTAGCACAAATCGAATTATTCATTTCACAACTGTTTTTCTTGTCACTTGTGGTCACTGTACCCAGTGGTAAGCACCACACTATCTCCGCAAAGGAGAAAAGACAAAACCAAGAATACTTTTCATACTGTTTTTGCCTTCAGCACCTGTCGGCCAACCTTACGCCAGGACTGCGTTAAGGGCGGTACAGACCAAGTCCCCACCCCCTCAGAAAGCATACAGCAATGTCTAAGGCATGATGCCTCTGGTTGCTAAAAAATGCCTTGTTTCTCTCAGAAGTGGGTTTGTGGTGGATTTATTGAGTAGTGACCTTATCTAAAAGGCAAATGAAGTCTCCTCTTTCTTTCAGATTTACAGAAAGCATTTAGAACTCAATCTGCCTACAAGTGCAATATCCGAATGGTGGTCTCATGTACCTCTCGGCTTCCTATGGGGCCAGGAAGCACTTCAGGTGCTGGGGAGAGAGCAGGAAATCAGATAGACAAATCACTTTTAGCTTCATGGAGCTTACATTCTAGTGGGAAGATATAATCACACATAAAAAAAAAAATTAAATGAAATTTAAAGATTGGATTTGTGCTATGCAGAAAAATTAAGCAGGGTAAAGGACAGCATAGAAGGTATGGGACCAGTGTCCAAAAATCTCAACAAATTTCAGTCAAGGAAGGCCTGACCGAGACAGGGATAACCGAGCAAAGGATTGAACAAAGTGAAGGAGCCAGCCCAGTGAGTACCCAGGGTGTGTTCTAGATACAGGGAACAGCACATCTGCTTTGAGGAACATCAAGGAAGAGCAGGGACGTGGCAGTGATAGAGGATAAGGCAGAGAAGTGAGAGGGGCTGGGTCATGCAGAACTTTCTACACCATGATGAGAATTCTGTGACTCTGAACATCATGAGGAACCACTAGAGGGTTCTGAGCACAGAAACTTCTAAAAGGATTGCTCGGGCTGCTGTGTTAAAAAAAAGAAAATGGAGGGGAAAAATGGTAGATACTTTAAGATCAGTTTTGTCTTATAAAAGCAATTTCTAAATAGAACTCTTACGTATGAACATACGGAATAACAAGATCAGGACAACAGGACAATGGTCAAGAAGGAAATGAGCAGGCGCTGAAGCAGCTGAGTGCTGAGGTTAGTTCAGTAACTCGCCTTCCCCGTCTCCCTCTGCCCCCGATCGCTCTTATACACCGAGCCTATCCTCTTCCCTCTGTGATGGTTCACTTTATGTGTCAACTTGACTGGGTCAAGAGGTATCCAGTGGCTTAGTTCCACACTACTCTGGGTGTTTCTACGAGGTGTTTCTCTGTGAGGTGTTCCTGCATGTCCACTCAGATGGACACATCTGAGTCCATCGACTGAGAAATGCAGATTCCCTTCCCCAATGCGCACAGGGCTCATCCAGTCCAAGGCTGTTGAGAACAACTGACGAAGGGAGAACAGGCTTTGTCCTTGCCTTTGAGCTGGGACATGGCTCTCCTCCTGCCCTCAGAGCTAGACTGGAATTTAACCACCTGCTCTCCTGGTTCCTAGGCCTTCAGACCGTGGACCTTGGGACTATCCAGCTTCCATCACTGTGTGACCAATTCCTTATAATAAATCTCCCTGTCTCCTACTCGTTCGGTGTCTCGTCTCTGCAGAACCTTGATGACTAACACATCGGCCCTCCCCATCTAAAAGGTGTCAGTATTTACCACACCAGCACAGCGGGCCAGGCTCTGCGAAGGACTTGATGGAGAAAAGCCTTTAGGAGGGTGATGCATCTGCTGCCTCTGGATGGGACCCTTGGGCAATCTTTCTTCTTTTTTTTTTTTAAAGATTTTATTTATTTATTTGTCAGACAGAGATCACAAGTAGGCAGAGAGGCAGGCAGAGAGAGAGGAGGAAGCAGGCTCCCCACTGAGCAGACAGCCCGATAGGGGGCTTGATCCCAGGACCCTGGGATCATGACCTGAGCCGAAGGCAGAGGCTTTAACCCACTGAGCCACCCAGGTGCCCTTGGGCAATCTTTCTAAAACAATGAGGCCCTTCCCTCAATGAGAACCTTGCAGTGGTGCCCCCATATATGTAGTCTGAAGTCCAAACTGCTGGGTGTGAAATTCAAAGCTTTCACGTCAAGGCCCCCCTCATTTGTCTCGGTTCATTATGTAGAGATGTGCTCCAGCCATTTGGACCTACTTGTAATTCTCAGAATGAGTCGTTCTGTGCCACATCTCCATAGCGCTGTGCACACTGTGCCTGCCCCCAACGGCTACTGACTTAAAACTAAGTTGCTGTTAAAACCCCAATGCCTATGGAAGGCTTCCTGTGACATCACCAAGAACAAGTTACTTTGTTTTTTAACCACAATTTTATTATTTACTTACTCATCTGTTTAGCCCTTGCCCCTGCTGGGCTGTGAGTTCTGGAGAACAAAAAAATGATTTTTAAAGAAATAATTTTTGTATTTCCAGGAACTAGAGCAATGTCTGATACATCTGTCCATGCACAGATTTACTGAACATGTAGTATGTGCAGGTGTCTGTTCTACAAAGAGGCATAAGGGATGGCCAGTTCAGGGTTTGAGACACAAACAGGAAATTTCAGTGAAGTATCATGATGGGCTCAGCGGGGTTCATGGTGCAGTGCTGTGTAGTGTGTGGTGGTAGAGCAGTGATCAGGGAAATCATCCTGGAGGAAGTGGCCTCTACTGAAAAATGAGGATATGCAGTTGCTCATAAATGCCTACCTCCCCTCTCCAGAGGACAAAATGAATCACTATAGCCCTGCAACCAGGGGTAAACAAAAGAAGGCAGCCCACCCTACTGATCCTGGATCACAACCTGGGGAAGCAGCTGGGGAGGACATGGAAGCTTCTCGGTGTGGCAGCAACTGTCCATCACTACCACAAGGATCCTCAAAGCTCAGCATGGACAGAGAATGGAGGTTCTCAAACAGGGCTCCTACCCTGCCTCCCAAATTGGAAAAAAGTTGATAGACAGCGTTTTGTTTTCCTTCCATTAACTCTTAACTCCCTGACCTCTGCTGCCTCTTGCCCCTGTAGATCAGATTCTAGTGGGTGATTTGGCAAGAGATGACACACTTAGTTATTCTGAATCTAGTATGTTGAGATTGCACTATGACTTGTCAGCCCATCGGGACACCAGGTGCTCAGCATCCCTGCTTTTGAGAACCGTGGGAATGCACCTCTGGTGCCCAAGTCTATGAAGCTTGGGCAAGTTACCCAATCCCTCGGGCTCAGTTTCCTCATCTGCAGGAATGGGAATAAAGGGATTTATTTTGCAAAGCAGTTCCCTGTGAGGATTAAATAATGTAAGGGAAGAGATCAAGCAGCAGAGTCAAACTTCCTTTCTCTGTCTTGACTCTTTCTCTCCTCTCACCATTAAATCTATGTTTGCCTTCCAAGAGGACCTTTTCTTTTCAATGCTGCTTAGAATTTTCAGCTGCTTGGAAACACACGAGGTTTTACTTGGACAAGGGCTATGTGATATGATTTACCAAGAGCCCTAAACAGCTTGGGATCCCCAGAAGCTGATCCGGGGGACCTGAATTCAAGTAGTTTATTTGGTAAGTAATTCCAGGAAGCACTGGGAAGTGAAGAAATATGGGAGGGAAGGAAGCCAATGTTAAAAAGTAGATTATCGCCATTGCCAAGTGGAGTTCAAGTCCGCTGGGGACCCCAGGACACCCAACAGCTCCTACCTCAGAGCTGTCCCAGCAGAGGGCATGGATGCTGTGGTATTAATCCACCAACGCCTGTCAGTCACTGGGTGGGGGGTGGTTCAGGGAACAGAAGGCATATTAACCCCCCAGAGGCCTGCCCAGGGAGGTGTCCAGCAGGCACATCTACATGCAGGAGACAGCCTTTGGCATATAAAGGCGTGCGGAGCTCCGAATGGGGTGCACGCGTCCACTAAAGACGGCGGGAAAGGAAATTAGGGAGGCTTGTGGTGAAGGGGAGGGCGGGAGAAATAAATTAAGGAACTTAGTGCTTATTTTATTGGGAACACATAAGAAATCAAAACAACTGAACAGTATGAGCTAGGTAATGAAGGTGCTAGAAGGAAAACTAGCCCCAGCAAGGAAGGCAGAGGGTTGTAGAGGACACCGAAGCCACACCAGTAATAACACTAGATTATTACTACAGTAGATAGTAGTACCTCCTACTTATTCACCCTTCGGATCTTAGCTTAAATGTCACCCCCTCAGAGGAGCACTCCCAGGGCTCCATCACACCCCCCACCCCCCGATCCAGACTGGCATTTCAGGAACACAGCGCTATACCCGGCCCACAGGCATTCAGTAAGTCTTTGCTAGATGATATGTGAATGTGCTGATTTTTTATCTGTGTGACTGGTTAACCTGTGCTAACCAAACCACGACCACACACCTGGTGTCTAGGGGAGGGCCAGGCAATGAATGTCAGAAAGTACTCAGCTGACACTTCACAAAGGAATGACTGACACCCAGAAGAAGAATGCCAGCTTTATTCTAGAGACAGGCAAGACCACTGGTGCCTATTAAGACCGGTTAGTCTCCTCATCTGTGAAATGGTAAGGCTAGCCTACGGCTCCACTCAACTAGCATTCCTGGGTGCCTAATCAATGCACCAGAGCTGGGAGCCAGGTGTGAGCCATGGATCCCTGCCCAACAGCCCCGCCTGGAGACAAACTACTCAACAAACACAAAATCTAACACTTCAAAACTGCCATTTGCTGAAAACCCTAAAAACGTCTCAAGCATTTATCCCAGCGCATGGACTTAAACGCAGCAACCCTGGGCACTCAGTAGTGCCATTTTACCCAGGAGGAAACTGGTCTCAGCAGAGTGGAATCACCTCAACTACTAGGTGGCAGAGCCAGGAGGCAAGGTTGGGGCGGCTCTGTCTGAGCAACCAAAAGGCCACGCCCCGAGGTGCAGGTGCAGACAGAAGAGGTGGATGTCAGGAGGTTGGCCATGGGGGGGGGGGGAACAGGACAGGGACTGTACCTGCAAAGGAACAACACAGCACTGTTGGGTGTCCAGGGAAGGAGGCTGGAAACCAAAACCCAGCACACAAAGATAATGTCCCCACATCAGTACAGGAGTTGTCTTTGAGATGGGGGGAGGCGCTTCAAAAGAAGATGCAACTGTGACTAAGGGGACGAGGTCACACAATCAGTAAGTGTCAGGCTGGGGATTCAACCCCACATCTGACTCCAAATGATGCCCTTTCGACCACAGGAGGCCCAAATATTCTACACTCTCCCCTGCCCCGAGTTCATGTTTTCTAGAACGTCAGTGAAGGTTAGGAATCACCCCCGACTTGCTATGGAAAACGAACTCAATCAGGGTGAGGGAGGGAGGGCTGGCTGGAAGAGGGCGTAAAACAAGGATGCTGAGAGCTATCAAGTGGGCTTCCCAAGGGGAGGAACAATGGCCGAGAAAATGCACAGCCTCAGAGGGCAGCCAAGGGCCCAGGGCTCCCTCAGTTTGACCACAGGCCACTGACTGCAGGGCTCCTGGCTAGAGGGCTGAAGCCTGAGAATTGCTGCTGTCCAAGCAGATGGAGCAGAAGTCTGTTCTCCATCTCCAGTGGCTGGGATCCAGGCTTGTGATATGCTTAATCTAATTTTACTCGCCATATTGAATTCTCAAAACATCAACCATCTGTTTCCTGGATGCCTGACTACTCTGCTCTCTGGTCTGTTTGCCTGTGCGGATGGAAAGTCCAGAGCAGGGCTTTCCTCCACTCGCCTCTTCTAAACCCCCCAGGGCTGCACACCAGCCCCATGCAGTAAAGGAAACAATTATTCAAGCTCACGTATTCAACTACGTGAAGGCAGTTAAACCTATTTCAGAGCCATGAACAGGGCAAAAACTGGCCAGACTAACAAACCTGCTGGTCATCATCCTTATCTATCATCATTTCCACTTCTCCCTCACGTGCAAACCAGCTGTCCATGTCTGTAACCTTACTGCCGCCCATGCCTCAAATCCTCTGGGGACAGCGGCTTAGGGAAGAATTTTCTATGCATGAGATCTTCTTCGCAGTCTAGGTTACTCATCTTACTTGGCTTATTTATTTCTTGGAATATCACCTACACTCAGATTCAAGTTAAAATTCCAAATCTTAATCATAAACAAAACTTTGACTCTTAAAAACTGCTCCTCTCCTTAAACATGGATGAACAAATTATACTTGAAGAAAAAGCAGGCACTTGTGTTCACACTTACCTTTTTTTTTTTTGTTGTTTAATCACTTAAACACTTTATGTTTGCTTGCTACATAAAGTGCTAGCTTGTTTGAAGTATTAACCTAGGCTTCCTTTCTGGGAAAATACAAACGTTCTGCCATGCTGGGATAAGTTTTCCTTCTTCTGTCCACAAATCATAAAAACATTAGACCATACGAAATTGGTATTTTCGGTTTTTGTTTTGGCTAAGTGGGCAGAACTTAAAAAAGCAAAACACAAGCAAAACAAAAACAGGGTCCTCAATGACCCTTCAGTCCAGCCCTCTATATCCATAAGAGACTAGCTCAACCCTGAAATGTGTGAACAGTGATGGAGAAACCATGGAAATTGTGACTTAAGAGAATAAGGTATACTATAAACACTGTATATGGGATCTGAGAGCCAGGTCTTTGGTCTGTTATGGTCACTGCTGTATTCCTAATCTCTAGAATGCTCAATAAATACTTGTTGAATGAACAAATGAAAGGAAGCTACAGGGCAAAGAAAAGATGCCTCCCAGGGCCCCATAAATATGGCTCTTACAGGGCTGAGCTTTGGGAGCTGCAGACTAAGATTCACTGGTGACTCATGAAATCAATTTAGTTTGAGCAGCACTGTTTGGAAAGAATGGAATGGAACAGGATATTATCTCAGTAAGGGGAAATATAGTTTTGTGAAATTTCTGTTTCTGGCACACGCCCAGGATTACAACGTAAAATACATTTATTACTGGTTGGAAGAAAAAAACTGGAGGAACAATGTTTGCCTGGGGACATTAAAAGATTCTCAGGAACCAGGCACGACGACTTCTTGGATCAGAATCTCAGGAATTTTGCACTTTGAACAAGTTCCTTCAGGGATATCAGCAGACACTAAACTTCAGAGTCTCCACTCTGAGAACCATTTCAGGGTCTGGAATGTCAAGCAGGTTAACAGCCATGAAAAAGCTAATCAACAAATTAGTTCACCAGTGTTTTCATGGCCCTCTTATTTGTGGAGGGGGGGAGGGGGTAGAGAGAAAAGGGACCAAGACAGCATTTAATGACTACGAGTGATGTCCTCTCTGTGCCTCTTATTAACCTCATGACTGAGCCACCTACTGCCAATTCCTTCCATCCACTCACCCAGAGGGCCGCACAGACCTGTCCTCATATGGTTTTGCCACAGTTTTTTATCTTCCCAAATGAAACGATGATGAGGATTTAGTCGCCAGACGTGCGTGAGTCTGGCATGGGGCCTGCAGGGAGACTGATGAGTGAAGAACCAGGAAAAACTCATAGCCCCTGTCATCAGATCGCTACATAAAGCAGGTGTGGCCTCTTCTTACCCTAATCCTGGTAGAGCTCTTAGCCACCTGTCTTGACAACTGCAGAAAACCCAACCGCCCCCCACCTCCCCCCCCACCCCCTGCCAACCGATCACGGCCCACTGGGAATCCTCTAGCCCAGCTGTCCCTCCTGCATCAGTGAATCTACCTCCCCACACCAATTAACCAATCCATATTTTGGGTAATAGCACGTACATACGATGTATGCAATTAATTTCCCTCTCTGCCTCTCTCTTAGGTAGTAACAAACACAAAAACTTTCTTTTTCTTTCCTCCTCTCACTTCAGACATGTATATTTGAGGTCAATTTTAGCAATCTAGACTTCCTGATTGGACCATTTCCAGATCTTTCTTTCCCCAGAGCCTCCACATGTGAGGAGGAGGAGAAAGATGGTTCACATCTACTAGGAATCACCTTGGAAGCCCTTCTGTACCTGGGAAGCCGTACTTGGCTCAATTCGGCACAAAGGATTTCCTTCCTCTGGCCTCCTAGAGCACTGACTACCTGAATGGCTCATTGAATGCTACTGTTTTAGCCGCCATCTTTTACTGTGAGCTTCTCTTAGTACGTATTGTCTTTTCTCCTCAGCCTTACTAGGAATTTTCTACAAACCAGCAACCATCTCTTCATCTTCTGTAGTGCCTGGATGAAAAAATGACTTTTTATTTATACATCATTCTCTGGGTATGACTGTGGAAAGATACACAGGAATCACGCTCAACGTCTAAAAGCCACGGGCACTGGACAAATGAATCAAAACCTGCATATCTTAGCAGAAAGTGTCTTTCACCATATTTAGTTGGTCAAGAACCAAACTGCTAGTGCTGCACTTGAGACACTAAAAATAACAGGACATTAAATTTTGAGGAAAAAAAAATTATACACTAACAAGGTCAGGCTAACAGGGTTAAGGACAAAAGAAAAAGTGAAGTGGCTTCAAAATGAATGTCAGAAATTCTGACCAGATTAACTGGGGTCACTTACCGCGTGTTATGTGCACACAGCACACTAAGAGCTCTATGTGCACTCTCTCACTTGATCTTCACACCAACATATGATGTGGGTATTATTATTCCATTTCACAAGGAAGCAAAGGTACAGAGAACTTAAATAACTTCCCAAGGTTGGTAAACAGCAGAATCAGGATGTAAAGTCAGATCTGTCTGACTTCGCAATTCCTTATTGCCTTTCTAATTAATTCACCCCTTCCCGATGTAGATTCCCAGACCTTAATCTGTAGGTTCTCTTTCCCAGTGAAAGTCAAAACTCCCAAACAAGTTTTTTGTTTTTGTTTTTTTAAAGCAGAGCAACCAACCAACGCTTCTTCAAAGAAAGTCAGATGGGAGAATTGAGGAATATACTTATTTACCGTGGCTCTGCAAGACTTCATTTCTTTAATCTGTCTCTTCTCCCCTATCACCCACTCAATTCCTGTCTAGGGTTTTTTTTTTTTTTTTTTAAGATTTTATTTATTTATTTTGTCCGACAGAGAGCGAGCGCAGGAGCGAGCACAGGCAGAGGCAGAGGGAGAAGCAGGCTCACTGCTAAGCAAGGAGCTCGATGTGGGACTCGATCCCAGGACGCTGGGATCATGACCTGAGCCGAAGGCAGCTGCTTTCACTGCTAAGCAAGGAGCCCGATGTGGGACTCGATCCCAGGACGCTGGGATCATGACCTGAGCCGAAGGCAGCTGCTTAACCAACTGAGCCACCCAGGCGTCCCTCCTGTCTAGGCTTTAATCACCTCCTCTACAGACTACTTTAATAGCCTCCTAATTTTGTCAACTCTAATGTCAGAATCCATCCAGAATCTGAGCACAGTTATCACCACTTCCACACCTCTGAACAAATCTCCAAACTTCTATGCTTGACTCCCCCGCCACAGTTTAATCCCAACACATCAGTGTGTTCTTTTAAAAACGTCCTATCACAACTCTGTTCAACACCATCTCTAGCCCCATCTCCCACTACTCTCCCCTTTGCTCATTCCATATATGGCTTCCTTCTTAATTAAGCAGACATGATATGCTTCTACCCCAGGGTTTTGCACTGACTTTGACCTCTGTTTGGAGCCTTCTTCTCCAAGATACTTGCACAGCACTTTCCTCCCACTTCCTTTATGCTTTTGATTAAAAAGCTTGTGTCTAAGTGAGGCCTTCCCTCCATACCCTAATTAAAGTTGCAATCCATCTTCCCACCCCAGAACCTCCAATCCCTCTTGGCTTATTCTGTACTTGATTTTGGCCATAGCATTTATCACCCTCTAATATACTACAAACCACCTTTATTATGTTCCTTGCATCCTCTCCCTCGAACAGAAATTTCATGAGGACAGCAATGTTTAGATTTTGTTCGCTGCCTTATCCCCAACACCAAAAACAATGCCCCTACATAGCATGTGCTCAGCAAATATTTGCAGGATTGTTTTAGATGACTTGCTGGTAAGAAAAGCTGATAACCCCAAGTCATTGCACTGTGTTTACCCTATCACTCCATGGCTTTTTGTACTACTGGGGCTCTGTTCCACTCTGGGAGGCACTCAATGACCTGGTGGAGAAGGCTGGGGATGGGGAGCTATCAAAGAGAAAAATGATATGGTGAGTTCTACATGTCCGTCAGTCCGCTCTAGCTCTGGGAGTGGATCTGTGGAGGATAAGACTGGAATTATGAGTCCATTCCAATATTCAGGCAAGAGATAATGAGAGTCTGAAAAACATCTAGGAGACAAGATAGAAAGATTCGATGATTGGTTGGATGCTGTAGGATGGTGGGAAGGGACTGACCCTCAGTTCCTCAGTTTCTGGCTGGGTGACTGAACAGATAATGCTGGCAGTAATGGAGACAGAACATACCAGAAAAATCCACTTGGGAGGTTCCTGGGGATATAAGTCCCTACACTTAGTTTAACATTTGCTTTAGCAGTCCTTTGACAAATAACTAAAGAAATTATGGCAACAAACTCAGTCAAGGCTATACAGCAGCAGAATATAAACAAACAAAAAAAATCCTGCAAGATCATTGCTTATGTCCCCATTTATCAGTGGCACCAAGCTGGCCTTTGAACACGCAGCTTCTCTTCAAAAGAAAGAGGCAGGAATGTCTTCTCCTGGGTTAAAATTTCACATGGGTTAAAAGTCAACTGTGCACCTGAAAATATATACCTACTAAGATTCCTTCAGATTTCAGTGACCAGTTGTCCCATTTCTCCGAAAAACGACTTCAGAAGTAGGCAATTTTAAAAGCGTGCCTTCCTAAAGATCGCTGAACAAAGATTACCAATAAAATACTTCAATCCACCTCTTATGTGACCGACAGTTTTACCCTCATAACCTCACCTGGAAAGTTGTCTCGATTTAGCTTGGGTCTGCGGACTATCACGAAGTCCTTTTCATTCCCCTTGCTTTTCAGCCGTTTTCGGGGAGGGCTCTGAGGGTGGGCCAGGTTGGAAAGCAGTTCCTGGGGGATATTCTCACTGTCCACCTCCTCCTTCTCCAGGGCCGAGACCCCCATGCCTGAGAGCAGTTCAGAAGTCTTGCTAGAATCCCATCCCCACGTGAAGCTGGTGGTAACGTTGCTACTCTGGTCGGGAATCTCCTGGAGGTGTTTCCTGGAAAAATGCACAACAGCCCCTGTTTCTTTCAAAAGCACACCCGTAAGTAATTGAAAGACAGGCCTAAATGAAACTGCGAGTTATGCAATGAATGCACGGAACTTTCACGGCGTCTCACGGAATCGCTTTTAAGTGCCGGCGGCGGGTTTCTAAGGAAAGAGAAAATAAACGAAAATCAAAAAGGCTTTTGGATTTACGATCACGGAGAAGGCCTCAAGAATGTCTTAAAGTGGAGGGAACACACAAGCGGGAGGACACGACGATGAAAACAGCGGCAGGAAAGCTCAACAAGGAAGGCGAATAAAACCGCACGCTGATCACCGCACTAAAGCACCCAGCCATCCACGCTCTCCCAAAGAAGGAGCTAAGCAACTATTCACGTTACAGCATTTGTAACAATATTAGCAAGCAGCAATATTCGCGGCCTAAAAGAACTGAGACGGTTCACTCACTCGCTGCCCCCTTTTGCAACCGGGTTACCTGTGCATGGCGTCCACAGGTTCTGGAGTTTTAAATGCGTGCATTAACTGCAGAACTCCTGGCCTCCGGGATTCCCGCTTTGGCGCGCGGCGGCTCACAGCGTGCAGCTCGGACCCCTGGCAGCAAGACCCGCGAACTCTAGTAACGTTCCATCTTCGCCGCGCGCGCAGGGTTCTTCTACTCGCTCTCCTCTGCGGCAGCCGTCTGCGCCTCGCTGCCTGCTGGGAACTGTAGTTTCGGCTCTGCCTAGTCCGGCAGTCTCTCCGCTACTTCCTTCCTCGCTACCTTACCCGCCTTCGAGATACCCACAACCCCTCGCGGCTGTGAGGCTGGGCTACCCACCGGGGTAGGCGGGGAAGCGGAAGTGGGCGGTGCTCCGGCTGGCTGGGAAATGTCAGCCGCTTGACTGGGGACGGGTTTTCCTTATCCCGGAGCCTGCAGGCCTTTTAGGGATCGTCACCGCTGTCGCCTCGGACCGTAGGTCCCAGATCCTGGACGGTTGTGGCGAGCGCGGAGTTTCCCGGTCCTTCCAGACGCTGTCTGGCAAGATCGGACGGTGAGCCTGATGGCGAGAGCGTGAGGCACTTTGGGGTCTGGGGTCTGAGGCCGAGCGCAGGCGGAGATCGAGAGGACCTCGGAGACCCCGAGCAGCCGCTACCGCGGGCCTACCGTTTCCGGCCCCTGATAGGAGGCGGTAGCCGGGTCCGCCGGCCAGGTGAGAGGATGCGGGCCGCGGGCGTCACACTTGCTGTCCCCTCCGCCGGGAAGCTGCTTCCTCCATCGGGGAGAGAGTGACCCTTAGCACTGGGTCTGTGCACAGGATTCCTTCCTCAACAGTAAAATAGGCACCACGGCTTCGAGGCTTATCTTGAGAACGCGCTTGGCGTGAGGGTCAAGTCAGATAACGCTTGTGAAAGCGTAGTGTAAACTGAAGCGCAGTTGGAACGAGAGGCGGTGGTTTGATTTTAGGCGAGCAGGAGAGCACAGTGGTTCCTGTGCGCGGAGGGAAAGCTGCGCATCCCCTCGCAGCCTTGACGAGCTTCACAAATGCCAGCACGGGAACAAGTAAGGTGACTGTATGTTTGCAAAAGCGCAGCGCTACGGGCCGCCGGCGAAGCCACTTGGTCGCTTGCGTTCAGCCGGCTACGTCTGGTTGCGTCGCCGTGTAAAAGCGAGCTGCTTTTAGCCTCTCTCCTCCGGGAGTGTGGAGGAGGGAGTGTGCCATATTCTAAGGTAGGATGACCATGCGAAATCCATTGTGCACACTGTACCATAACCGTGACCCCTGGAAAACAGTGGAAGAGAGGAGGGGAATAAATTCCAATTCTCATAAAAATGGAGAGGATTTATAAAGTTCAGAAGTAAGCAGACCCACGTCATCACAAAAATATTAGAGTTATTACTTCAGTATGCAGTATGACATACCTTAAAAAAACAGCATGACATACCATTAAAAAACGATTTCGCTTTGTGCTGGAATTAAACCTCTCTTGCCGGAGTATGTGTTGGTTTCAGGCTCGGTGCTTAGCTTGAAAAGTGACCACTTCTTGATTAAGGTATTCACGAATCTTTAGTGTTTTTCTTGAAAATAAGTGACATTGGTGTAAGGAAGGGATATGCTCACAAGTTGATTTACTAGGTAAAAATACTAGGCTGAAGGTTCACAATTCATTAAACTGATGTTATGGGAAATGCTGTTAAGTGCAATATTCTGATTATTTACATAAAGTTACCTTTATGTTGCTTTGGCTAAGGAGAAAGCAGTTGCCTGCCTTTGAAATCTACATCCTTTTCCTTAAAATTGCAACTCATCCGAGACTATAGTTTTATATTTTTAAAAATTATAGTCTTAAGAAAGTCAGTAAGACAGAGGGAGTGTATACACTAATGGAGGAGAAAGAAACAAGGAAAAAAAAATTTAAATGCCATGGTGAGAATAAACAAAGTTTTGATATATAAAGTATATCTTATAGATAGGACTATCTAATGGGATGGTTTTAAACTTAAAGATGAGAAATATCCTGGTAGTAGATTTCAGCAAGTAGTTTCCTAGGAACCAGGGAACATTTCTAGTTCTCAGAATACTTGAAATAGCTGAATTGATGGACAGGAGGCCCTCTATAGGACTTCAGAGAAAGCCTGTCAACTTTGAAAATCAGTCTTCAAATTCTAGAATAGATAGTTTACTAACAGTTTGCCCTGGTAACAAAATACTTTAGTTTGCCAAAATAGGAATACTTTTTTTTTCTGCATTATTCTAATCATGGCTGTTCTCTTTATATAGTAAATAAAATTTAAATTGGTACATGGGAGTCTGATAAAAGGAATTGTGTCTATTGAAGAGATGAGATTATCAGCTACACAGACATTGCTGTCTGGTCTCTTCAAGAATTAAATTGTTTCCTACTGATACGGATTTTTTTTCCTGGTTAATTTCCTTTATTTAATCTTGCTCCCAAGAAGCAAGATTAAGCATACCCACCTCCCATTTAGTGAGAGGTGTAACTTAAATTTCTGGAACTAGAATTACTACATCAGTATCTAGGACAAATGAATTACAATTTTTTAAAAATCTCTGCAAATGACATTAGAGAAATTTTTAGTACTCTTTGGAAGCTTGTGGTAGAATACAAAGCAACTTTGTAAATTGGGAAAGTGTTTGTTGTAAAAGAGACAAAATGGCCAATATTACAAGGGCACAGGAGGGGCCAAAAAGGACTGGAAACTACATTTCACTCTAAGCTGTGTGTATATTCTGTAGTATATTAGTGTTCTTTTTGAGAATCAAATACAACGAAAGTGTATTTAAATAGAAGAGTGATGTGCTTTTCTTCTTAGTTCCATCAAAGCATGAAATAAATCTTAAAGATTTCTTTAGGTTTGTTTTTTTTTTTAATGTTAGTTAGCTTGGGGGAACAAAAGACCAACAACGATTATATAGCAAGAAGTTTCTATCTGCCAATCAAATTTCAAAAGTATCCTTTCCTCCATTATTATTATTATTGTTATTTTAAAGATTTTATTTATTTATTTATTTGACAGACAGAGATCACAAGTAGGCAGAGAGGCAGGTAGAGAGGAACGGAAGCAGGCTCCCCACTGAGCAGAGAGCCTGATGTGGGGCTAGATCCCAGAACCCCAGGAACATAAACTGAGCCGAAGGCAGAGGCTTTAACCCACTGAGCCACTCAGGTGCCCTGCCTCCATTATTTTTAAAGTAGATCTTTATATCTCTGTAGTTTATTGCTGTCTGTGATGGACAGATTGGAGCAAGAACAGAAGGGTTCTTTCCCTATTCTAATTTGCTCTGTGTTTTCTTTTCTACCTTCCCCATGTAAATTAGAGTCATATATTACCCGTAAGTAATATAGCAGTCTTACCTGGAAGGTGAAAAGACTTCACTAAATTCTATATTAAACACTACTTTTCTAGTATTCTATCTTGATATATCTAAAGGAATAACTAATAGAATGTTTCTAATTTGTTCACTGTAAAAACCGAACAAAAGAAATTATTTAAACAATTTAAATTGCACTAAGAAGGTATGTCTGGATTTGAAAAAAGACTGTAGTATCCCAGTTGTAGTTAGGATGAGTAGGCTTGAATCTCAGCTTTACCACTCACCGGCTGTGTGGGAATGTGGACAAACTACTGGCTCCCTCTGTGCCCTTTTCTCCTCTATTAAACGAGGATACCAATAGTCCTTTCTTACTGGTTTGTGCAGTCTAATCTGATAAAGTATGTTAAGAGCTAGCGTAATGCTTGGCATCTAGTCAACTCGTACTAAATGGTAGCTATTCTTTTTAAAAAAATTGCTTTATTAAGAAGGATTCTAAGCATTATCCTTTAATTATCAAGATAAGTCTTGTAATCTCTATATGTGAAATCTTTAAGAAACCATTACAATTCCAATTGTTTTCTTCTTACTTGCTTACATGGTTGCTCCCTCTCTCTCATGTCTTACCAAAGGTTAAGCACTTTGTACATGTCTTTCTTCAGAAGGGCTTGTCACACTTTGGAATTCAGTTTACCTGGTTGGTTTAGCAACTCAGCTCATTTTTGGAAAGTGGCTTCAAAAAATATTACAACTATTTTGTATTTTTAGAGTGGGCACCACATTCTCTTGTGGTATTCTGTGTATATCCCAAACTGAATCCTCCTTTTACTTGGAATCCTTAAACAGGGACTAATGGTGGTTATATTTGGAAGATTTCACTTTTTATTGTTAGTAGACAATTGTTGACTTTTACAACACTCACATGTAGTTCTGATACTTTCGGTTTTTCATTATTAAGATCTTGAGTTGTCTCCTAGTTTTTATTATTTCACATATCTGAATAAAGATACCTACTGAAGTTAGCATAGTCTGAGTCTCATAAGTCATGAGGTTCTGACTAGAAATTTTTCATTCACCTTCAGAACCTTAGGTTTGGATAAAAGTTTTGTCTGTGTTCTTTTGTTCAGTTGCTACCACAAGTCTTTCCTTTCATCCTTCCTTGTCTTTTTCTTCTTTCTTTTTGAAGATACGTGGGATATGCTTCAAGTTCCAAAATTATCTTAACCTGTAAATTTTCCAGTTAAAGTGTGTTTAGCCTAAAAAAAACCATAATCGCCAGTAGAGTACTTGGTAAACAGTACCCCAGGGCGGTGACATTAACGAGCTAATTATGAAAGGCATTTGAAAGGCGTTGTACGGTAACTTAATAATTGGTAGGGGCTAAATTGGATTTTATGTGTTTAAAGACTTTCAGAACTAGTATTCTGAAAGGTAGACTAGGTCTGGACATCAGACACTAAAATTAGAATGAATGAGCTGGCATTTTGATTTTGAGTAAAATCTACTTTTGCTGCTGTGGTGTTAAGGCCCATCTATGATAGCTTTGAATTTCTCTTTCAATTTCTAATCACATGGAACCAAATTTTGATACGCAAATTTTTGCAGATTCTTCTTTGATTCTTGCCAGTTAGCCTAAACACATTATTTTAATATTTGAGGAATATTACTAGAAGGACCACTTCTGTGGTCAGAGGCATATTTCCTCTTTTGCCCTTGAGAATATTTTTGTACAGCTGTGCATGGTTGCAGGTCAGCAAATGATGCATTTTAATCCACCTCCATTTTCTCATGTGCCTAGAAGAATGGCATTGTCTTTCTACATGACACTGGTGTATCTAATACACCTTCTTGACATAGCTCTTAGATATGTTCTCTCTCTTTACAAGAGAGTTGAAGGGGTGTTTGGGCTACCTGGTAGACCTAGAGAGGTAATCCCAATTTGTCGAGAGAAGCAAGGGAAGCAATTTCTTGGAGCAAAGATCATTTTTTGTTTTATAAGAATCAGGGTGGGCCCGAGTTGTGGTAACCACAGAGAATGAGAAGCAAAAAGCCTTTGGTATCCATTCATATTTTGGGAGGATGGTGGGAGAGGAAGCTGTTTAGTGTAAAGCTTTGCCTTGAGACTACCTTGAGACTATTGAAGCAACTAGTTATCTTCTAGAAGCACATGATATGAAGGAGGTGGAGATGAGCAGCTAGCATTTTTGAGGACCTGCTCTGTTTCTAGAACTCCTATTTGGTGTTTCACTTTTGTGTCTCATTTGATCTTCATAGCAACCTGTGTGAGATGATTATTTATCCTCACTTAACTGCTTAAATTGCATAAAATTACACAATGGGATTTGGAACCCGGGTTTACCACAGTATAACAAAACATTTGTATTTTAAAATAGTTGTAGCTTTAGGCACTTAACACCAGCAGCAGAATTTCTCATTTCCTCATTTCACTTTCATATTACTACATTGATTTTTAAATAATTTTAAAATTACAAAATAATAAATGTTCATTATTTAAAATTAAAAGCCCAAATAAACACAAAAGCACAAAGAAGAAAATAGAAATAATCTCTTTACCATTTTATGACAACCACTGTTAGCATTTTGGACTATATTTGTCCCATGTGTTTCATATGTGTACTCCCTTAGGCCCCAACCCTGTCCCTTTTGACATCTCTAAACTGTCCCTGTGGATCTCAACTTTCCTCTAGACTGGGGGAATCTGGTGGCCTCCTTGAATCACTGCCTGCAATTGAGTTTTGCTGTTACGTAGCCCTTGACTCCGTGCAGGAGTCTCAGTGCAGATTCCTGCTCCCATGAGTCATGGACAGGTTAGCAGGATTGGTGATTTATAAAACCCTTGGCTCCTTTTTGCAAAAAGGGAATGGACAGCGATATGACTGGAGGACATTTTTAAGACTTCCTGGACTATTTTGTACAAACTATGTTGCTTCTGTGTTTTCATGTTTAAATAATGCTGCCATGAAAAATAACATTATAGATAAATCTTTGTTCACATTTTGGGTTTTCTTTAAGTTCCTTGAAGAGGAATTCCTAGGACAAAAGATATGTACCTGTTTTAAGGTCTTTGGTATATATTGCCAAATTGCTGTACTCCCTGTGGTGAGTTTTTTCAATAAACCAAACCTGAGTTGTCTAATCTCTATTTTTATTAGATTTTTTAAAAAGATCTTATTTATTTATTTGACAGACAGAGATCACAAGTAGGCAGAGAGGCAGAGGGAGAGAGAGGAGGAAGCAGGCTCCCTGCTGAGCAGAGAGCCCTACGCGCGGGGCTGGATCCCAGGACCCTGGGACCATGACCTGAGCCGAAGACAGAGGCTTTAACCCACTGAGCCACCCAGGCGCCCCTATTTTTATTAAACTTTAATTAACAGTGACTTTTATGAATTTAAGATATTTTATATCTTATATATATATATCTAATTTAAGTAATTAGATCAGGTGGAGGATAAGGTGCACTTAGCTTTGGACACAAAATTTTTCAGTTGAAATAACCAAAACAAGCTATAGGATATAAGAATTCATAAAGAAACTAGGAAAGTGCTATCATTTTGGACTGTAAAAAAATAATTCCTCACTTGGATTTAGGTACAAGGTCAAAGATATAGACTTTAAAACTATTAGTTTCTCATCTCAGATTAGGGAAACCCCAATTTTCATCTCAAATTTAATGGGACCCCAGGCTTAACCTTGTGTCATAACAAGATAACATGAGTTCAGTTCGAACAGAAATAGATGGTCTGATAAACAGAATAATAGACCCTCAAGGATATCTATGCCTTAATCAAGTGAGGAATTATTTTTTGGTTATTGATATAACTAACTTATTGATATAACTTTTGGTTATTGATATAACTAGATTATTCAGATTTTCCGAGTGAGATCAGTTGAGCTCTTTTTTTTTTTTAAAGATTTTATTTATTTATTTGCTAGACAGATCACAAGCAGGCAGAGAGGCAGGCAGAGACAGAGAGGGCGGGCGGGGGAGCAGGCTCCCTGCTGAGCAGATTCCCAATGCAGGGCTTGATCCCAGGATTCCGGGATCATGACCTGAGCGGAAGGCAGAGGCTTTAACCCAACGAGCCACCCACCCAGGCGCCCCCAGATTAAAGCATTTTCTCCCAGCTGAGGGTAGAAAAGAAAATTTGAGATTCTAAGCCTGAGAAGGATTTGACAACCCATTGTTGACTCTGAGATACACTGGGCCACATGCAAAGACTGGAAAGAGGCCTCTGGAGCTAAGGGCAAATGCCAGCTGACAGTCTGCAAGGAAATGGGGGTCTTGGTCCCATAAGCACGACAAACTCAATTTTGCCAACAGCCTGAATAAACTCAGAAGTACATTTTCTCCCAAAGTCTCCAGACATGAACACAAACCTGCTGACACCTTGATTTCCATCTTGAGAATTTAGTTGAACCAAGTTGTACCTGGATACCTGACCACAGAAACTATGATATAAGGGTATTGTTATAAGCCTCTAAGTTTATAGGAATTGTTTATAGCAGGAATAGGAGACTAATACACTGAGAATGGGAAGAGATGTAACCAAATCATTTCTTTATTACTAGAATAAAGGATCCATAATTCTGTTTATTCATCTACAAGATTTTAAAATACTATGAATCAGACCAAAAAATTGACAGCCATTGTAAAAGAATATTAGTAGCTAGTAGCAAGTTTATAACTGATTTTGTTGTTTTCTTATGCCCATGACTTGCCATCTATTTTTAATGTCTTCATATATTTCATTTTTGTCTTAGTTTTTTTCATGCGTATTACAATAAATGTAAAATGTATGGATTGAGGCATTTTTTTCAGTTAATATTACAGTAATTTTCTTCTTTTTTTATTATTACAGTAATTTTCTAATGTTATGAAATAATCTTAACAAACATCATTTCTTACACTTCAATAATATTCCGTTCTCTGCTTCTGCCATATTTTAGCATTTCCTTGGTAATTTCTGATATTCAGTCTTTTTTCTATGATTATCATATTCCTTGGACTGGACGATTTCAGGAAAATAAATATCTAGGTCAAATCATGAAGGGATTTTCAGACAATAACTGCCTTACATTTAAATTCACATTGAATTATGTTTTTTCAAAAACTGGATCTTGAAGGAGGTAATGGTTGTCATCAGCACATTCTACATTGAGCTATCCACTTCATCTCTTCTTGGCTTACAAATAAGATTTGACTTACTCTTATTGTGATGGTATAGATTTTTTTCATAGAATATGAAATTTGAAATTTTGAGTAGTAACAATGACAGTTTTAATAAATCTTTGAGTTGTAATAAGTATTTGTAATATCAATTTTGGAGACCATAGCAGGAATTTTATGGTGCCTTTGTAGTCAGCATTAATAAAAATAGTGTATATACCAAAGTATAGAGTAAGTTTTTTATTCACTTATTCATTCAACAATTTTTTTTTAATATCTACTCTATGCCAGACACTATATTAGAGACTGGGAATTTAGTACTGAATAGTCAAATCTGCTTTCATGAGGTGGGTGGAGGTGGGGAGGAAGGAGTTACAGGGAGACAATAAATGTAAACATACATTATATTAGGTGGTTAAGTGCTTTGAAGAAAAACAGCAGGATGTGGTGATAGTGATGAAAGGGGTCAATTTTAGATATTTAAGAAATATGAAAATATTGGTTGAAATGCATGGAGGAATAGAAAGTACTTCAACAAAATGAAGAAATAATGAAGAAAATAGTTTATTATGTATGATTTTTGTTTATGATATTCCACGTAAGGATATTTCTTACATGAATTTAAATTTAGCCAGTTAAAACCCAAACTTTCTTTGTTTTATAACTAGTTTTGGTTGGAGATGTTGATTTGAAGTATTTTATTGGTTATACCTTATTTTACTCTGCATCACAGCCTTGATTCTCTGTTAAGATACTAATTCCTTCTGCCTTTGGCTTAAGTCATGATTCCAGGGTCCTGCGATCGAGCCCCACAGAGCCCCACATGCCCCACAGAGCCCCACATCAGGCTCTCTGCTCAGCAGGGAGCCTGCTTCCCTCCCTCTCTCTCTGCCTGCCTCTCTGCCTACTTGTGATCTCTGTCAAATAAATAAATAAAATCTTTTAAAAAAGATATTAATTCCTTGGAATGTTGCAGTTAGTCCGTAGACAAACAAAAATGCCTAAGATTGATTTTACAAAGGTGAAAAGAACATATTGCATTCAGTTAGTAAAGGTAAATTATTTTAGGGTTGCCTGGGTGGCTCTGTTGGTTAAGTGTCTGCCTTTGGCTCTGTCTTGATCCCAGGGTCCTGGGATGGGGCTCCCTGCTCAGCGGGGAGCCTGCTTTTCCCTCTGCCTGCTGCTTGTGCTTGTGCTGCTCCCCTTGCTTGTGTGCACTCTCTCTTTCTCTCTGACAAACAAATAAATAAAATCTTTTTTAAAAAAAGTAAATTATTTTATAGGAGTAGAGAGATAACAAATAAACCATTGCTGATGTCTGCATTATTGGCATTTATAATTAAAAATATTCTCATGTATGACTTTATTCAATAATCATTGATAAATTTTTTTGCATTTAATAGTAACTTTCTTTAAAGAAAATAAGATTATACAGATAAACGGAGAGTGATAAGTATGCAGTTGACCCTTGACAATGCAGGAGTTAGAGGTGACAATCCCCTGTCCAGGTGGAAATCTGTGTATAACTTTTGACTCCCTGGAAACTTAACTGTTAATAGCCTACAGTCGACCAGAAGCCTTACCATAACATAAACAGCTGATTAACTCTGTGTGTGTGTATGTGTGTGTGTGTTGATATTTATTTTGTAATATGAGTATTTTTGAAATATAATTCATATTCAGCACTATATTTCAGGCATACAACATAATGATTCAGTATACATTGTATATATATTATATACTCAATAATAAAGTAAGCTACAGAAAAGAAAATGTTATTAAGAAAATCATAAAGAAGAGAAAATACATTTATAGTACTCTATTTTAATAAAAAAAATCCATGTAGAAGCAGACCCACACAGTTCAAGCCTATGTTGTTCAAGGGTCAACTGTATTTTGTGAAGCAGTAAATAAATAAGAATTTCAAGTTGTTAAATTTGTTAGACAAGATTATCGCCAAAAATAAAAACTGTTTCAAACAAAGGAAATGTTACTTTCAGATGCTCTTTTTCATGCTCTCTCTTTCCCTCTTTTGGAATATTTTAAGTAATGGGTTATGGATGACTTAGAAAACTTTATTTTAGAAAATATCTAATTCCCTACGATCTGGTCAGTAGTGTATTTATTTAAAATTTCTGTTGGGACTTAAAACCTAAGGAACAAACTCCAAATGACACTATTAAAACTGTTCTCATGTAGTATTCTTATATTGTAATATTTTTAGAAGTAGTGTAATTTTCATTAAGATAACTCTTTTCCTGAGGATATAGTTTATGTGAAATTTTTAAGATCGACTTTAAAAAAATAAGATGTATATTTGAGAATAGGAATTATTCTTTTCCTTTTATTTGTAGTTCAATGTAAAAGCCTGACAATTTTCCAAAGAATTTATTAATACATTAATAAGCAAATTTTTAGGACATTTCCAAGTGGTTATTTCCTTTGTTAATGCTGCCTTTTTTTTTTTTTTTCTTTTCCAGTTTACAGATATGACCCAGATCTGTACATGAGTGACTTCGGTTAGTCAGAGTGAACATTCAATAATGAGTGGTGCAGCTTTGGGACTCGAGATTGTTTTTGTCTTTTTTCTGGCATTATTCCTACTTCATCGATATGGAGATTTCAAGAAACAGCACAGACTTGTAATTGTCGGAACACTGCTAGCTTGGTATCTCTGCTTTCTTATCGTCTTCATACTGCCTCTGGATGTTAGTACGGTAAGAGGTGAAACTGAGTTTTGCAATCCAGAGGCAACTGTAATCATACAGCATATTTGAGATATGTTAGTTCTTAAGATAGCTAAATTATATAAGGTTATACTGAATATTTTGTATTTCAATCTTACTATAGGAATTTGATCATTAAAAATTATAGCCAGGAAGGTAATTGGTGGATAGGTTGATACCTTCTCGTATCCCTTAAGTGCTTGACAACCTTCTGGTTTTCATTTTTAAACCATGTGTTCATTGATTTAGACCATATACAACCGGTGCAAGCATGCTGCTGCAAACTCCAGCCCTCCTGAGAATAGCAACATCACAGGATTATACGCAACTGCTACCCCGGGTCCCAGGTATTTGCTTCCTGTTTGTTTGTTTGTTTCTTTGTTTATTTTTATAACTAGGGTAGATGAGAAAAATTGCTTTAAAATTACCAGTTCTTACCATTTGGATTTTATAAAAGTTGATCCTCATTCTCTACTCATCGCCCCCACTCCACTTCTGTCCTGTGCTAATAGGACTATTAATTACTTTGTGTTCTATCAATCTTAAATACATTTTGAGTATTTATTGGTACACAAGACCTTTTAGTAGATGTTAAGGAGGAAGTTCTGGAAAACCTGGTTTTTATTCATTCTATCTCTTACTAAGAGATAGCCCTCGTTCTATCTCTTACTGAGAATATGACTTCCAGTGGTTATTTTTCTTCTCAGCCTCTCTCGGCCTGAAAAACGGGACATTCATTTTTTCTTTTGCCTTATTTACAAGGTTGTATAAAGGGTAAGGAGATTATTCTATGTAGGATGTTCCTTTCATATTGTGCGTCCTTTGAAATCATTATAGTTTTATTTTTTATTTTTACTCTCTTAAAGATTTTATTTTTAAGTAATCTTTATACCCAACATGGGACTCAAACTCACAACCTGAAGATCAAGAGTGGCGCTACCAGCTGAGCCAGCCAGGCGCCCGGAAATCGTTTATAGTTTTAAACTGAGAATAAACAAATCTCAACTTATTGAAAGGTTATGTTAAATTCATATCAAACTTCCAAGTAAAAAATGTTGACTATTTTATGATTTTACCAGTGCTTTAAGTAGTGTTTGCATTTTTCTTTATGCATCTTTTATTACTTTTTTTTTTTTTAACCCAAATAAGGGTAAATTTGAAATGTAGATGTTACTCCCCTTTGAAGCACATTAAAAATCGGATATAGGTCAGTGGCAGTTGCTGGAAGCTCCTGGACTAAACGATATCCTTACAGTCTAGGAAGACTATTAATGGAAGAATCTATGGTCAGATACACATATCTTCAGAAAATTCAAATAGAATTATACAGATGCCGGTATCTCTCTCCATAGAAGCTATGCTACGGTGACTGATTTTTAGGGTTCCAGTTTTTTTTTTTTTAAAGATTTTATTTATTTATTTGACACAGAGAGAGAGATCACAAGTAGGCAGAGAGGCAGGCAGAGAGAGGGAGGGAAACAGACTCCCCACTAAGCAGAGAGCCCGATGTGCGGCTCGATCCCAGGACCCTGAGATCATGACCTGAGCTGAAGGCAGAGGCTTAACCCACTGAGCCACCCAGGCGGCCCTAGGGTTCCAGTTTTAGGAGTTAATCACCTAATGTCTTTCACCTCCCTTTTCCCTCCTCCCTAAGAAATAACTAACCCCACAAATGGGGTGTGTATTTTATTTATTTTCTTTTTTTTTTAAATTTTATTTTATTTTTCTTTTTTTGGGGGGATGTATTTTAAAGGCAATCAAATCAGAGATTTAGTTTCATGATGACTTTTAAAGACTGTCACTTTTAAAGACTGTCACATTATCTATTTTTTTATTATTATTATTATTATTATTATATTATCTATTAGGTGAACATTATGCCCTCTTTTTGCTCAAGAATTAAAAGTACACTGAAAGTTGAAAATTTAAATGGCATTCCTCTTCTAGAACAAACTGTTTTGTTTCCTGTCTGTGTGTTCTTTTAGTTTGATAGCCAGCTTTGAATTACAAGTTTTCTATGAAATTTTAGAAGTTAGAATCAGTAATTTAAGATCTGAATGTAAATGAACTTTGCCATGTGCAAGTTAATTGTGTAATTAGGTAGTCATCATTTATTAATTGGCTTTAAATTGTTATTAAACAGCCAACATCCATGTTTCAAGCCATGGAGTTACATTCCTGATGGAATCATGCCAATTTTCTGGAGGGTAGTGTATTGGACCTCACAATTTTTGACATGGTAAGTGGCAGTGAAGGATAAAAAAAATGTTTAAAATTTTGGCTAAAGTTAAAAAATAAGATTATGCTTTCTTCATGAATCTTCATATTTGAGAAATTATTCAAGTGTTACTTATTTTTTTCTTAAATCTATATATTCTTCTTCTTTTTTTTTAAGATTTTATTTATTTATTTGACAGAGATCACAAGTAGGCAGAGAGGCAGGCAGTGAGAGAGAGAGGAGGAAGCAGGCTCCCTGCTGAGCAGAGATCCTGATGCGGGGCTCAATCCTAAGACCCTGAGATCATGACCTGAGCCAAAGGCAGAGGGTTTAACCCACTGAGCCACCCAGGTGCCCCTTAAATCTGTATATTCTATTTTCTGCTCATTTGGTTCTCTCCCATCTTGAAAGAAAAGGAAAAAAACCAGACAAACAAGAACTAGAGAACAGAAACAAAAAAATTTTTCTGCCCCCATTCCCCTTCTCTCTTGACCTTCTTCAGTTCAGTCTTCTTCCAGTCGCAGTTTTACATGAAACTGCTCTTGCAAAGGTCATCACTGTCTCCTGATTTTCTTTTTTTTCTGCTTAGCCCAACCTGCTGAATTTTCTTCATGGGTTCTATTTTTGTGGCCCATTTCCTAAACGTTGGTGTTCCCTAGGGTCTCATCTTTGGTCATCTTGTTACCTGACCCTTCCTGTATAGCTCTAATTTTGGCTGTAGCCACTGATGTATTCCAAATGTTTCCACCCACTATAGCTTTGTCTTCTTGTTTGCTTGTTTAAGAAAGGGGGTGGTGGGTGAAGCAGAGGTCACAGGGAGAGAGAGAATCTTAAGATTCCCAGCATGGAGCCTATGGTGGGGCTCCATCTCATGACCCCAAGATTACGACTTGAGCCAAAATCAAGAGTCAGAGGCTTAACCGACTGAGCCACCCAGGGGCACCTAAACTTTGTCTTTCTGCTGTGCTCCAAACACATTTTTCACTATGTACTGAGCATTTTAGATACTCTGCAGGCAACTAAGCTCTAAAACTAAAGCTACTGAACACCGCAAGAGAAAAATCACATAGTAGAGTAGTGTAGCGCCCCTGTAAATTCATGTTCATTGAACTCACCTGTGTCCTCAGCATTGCCAGACTTTCCTCCTTTGTATCTCTAGTCCTCTTCCTCTTCATTCTCCACAGCAAGACTTCAAACCTCTACTATTCTCTTTGTGGCTCTTTCTCTTCTTTACATCCTAGAATCAATCACCTTCTCCCTTTGCAGGGAACTTTACTTTCTACCTCACAGTGAAAATAGAAGTCATCAGATGACAGCTCTTTCAGCCTCTCACCAGCACACCTACCAACCCAACCTCTGCCCTTCCTCTCAAAGAATGAGTCACTCTCAAAGTGAGTTCAGAGTGAAATCCCTCTTCCCGAAATAGGGACCCATCTCCTTCAGCTCTTGTTACCTATACTTGCAGCGTCCCATTTCAACAAAGCATACACAGTTCTCTCATCCTTTTAGAAAAAGAAAGAAAAAGCCAAAAAATCTCTCAAATGCAACCCTTTTCAGATTCCTGGCTTCTAACCTCATCGATCTACTCATCACAGCTTAATTTTTGGAGGGAGACTTTTTTATTGAAGTAAAAATTGGTACAGAAAGGTGACAAATTGTGTTTAGTTTGACTTTTTTCAAAGCGAGTACACCTGGATAGCCAGCACTCAGACGATATTATAGAACATTTAACAATGTTTATGCTACATCTAGAAGCTTCTCTCATACCCCTCTCCCAGTCATATCCTCCCAAGTGTAGCCATGATTCTGACATCCATCCCTATAGGTTAGCTTTGCCAATTGGGGCTTTGTAAATGCAGAGTTGTATGGTATGTATTTTTTGGCATCTCTTTTGGGGCTCATAAATTTAGAAGTTTCATCTGTGTTGTATTGTGTGTATCAGTATTCTTTTTCATTTCTGAAAAATCTTCCTTAATGTGACTATGCCACAGTTATCCTATCCAGCCAGACTTCTCAAATGAATTGTCTGCATGTACTCTCTTTGTTTACTCATTGCTCACTCTTTCCTCAACCCACTGAAGCCTGTTTTCTAGCCCCACTTCTCCTCTTACACACAAGTCTTCCCAGCATGGAGCCCGTGGTGGGGCTCCATCTCATGACCCCAAGATTACGACTTGAGCCAAAATCAAAAGTCAGACGCTTAACTGACTGAGCCACCCAGGGGCACCTAAACTTTGTCTTTCTGCTATGCTCCAAACACATTTTTCACTATGTACTGAGCATTTTAGATACTCTGCAGGCAACTAAGCTCTAAAACTGAAGCTACTGAACATCGCAAGAGAAAAATCACTCAGTAGAGTAGGGTAGCGCCCCTGTAAACTCATGTTCATTGAACTCATCTGTGTCCTCAGCATTGCCAGACTTTCCTCCTTTGTATCTCTAGTCCTCTTGCTCTTCATTTTCCACAGCAAGACTTCAGACCTCTACTATTCTCTTTGTGGCTCTTTGGCAGCATTTGATTATTGTTTTCTCTCTCTACTTTGAAATACTTCCTTCTCCGTTTCCTCCTCCATATACTCCTTTGTTTTCTCCCATCCTTCTCTGCTGTTCTTTCTGTCTCCCTTGCTGGCTTCTTCTCCTCCTGTTTCTATCCCTGTCCTTTAAAAGATAATTTTTCTCAGGGCTCAGCCTTCTTTTCTCTCCCTGTCTTTCAAAAGATAATTTTTCTCTCTCTGTCCTTTAAAAGATAATTTTTTAAAAGATTTTATTTATTTATTTGACAGAGATCACAAGTAGGCAGAGAGGCAGGCAGAGAGAGAGAGAGGAGGAAGCAGGCTCCTTGCTGAGCAGAGAACCCAATGCAGGACTCGATCCCAGGACCCTGAGATCATGACCTGAGCCGAAGGCAGAGGCTTAACCCTCTGAGCCACCCAGGCACCCTAAAAGATAATTTTTCTCAGGGCTCAGCTCTTCCTTGTCCTTCTACATATTCACCCTTCTAAATCTCATCTACCGGTGTCACATCAGTACCACTAATGTGGTGAGGACTCCTGAATTTATCTGTGTTTCCACTCTTCTTTCCTGAATTCTGAAGCTGGATAACCAACTACTTCCTGTGTAGCTCCTTTGAGATGTGTCCTAAGTACTTCAAATCAGTGTATTCATAGCCGGTCTTCGCCCCTCCCACTTCTTACCACATCACCACCCCTCACTCTCTCCCACGTAGTCCCCGTTTTGTTCCCTTTCAGTCCATTCTTCCTGCTGCAGCCTTATCAGTTTTTAGAAGACTTCAATTTGATCATGTCCCCTGTAAAGAAAAAGGTTCCACATTGTCTGAATGTAGTCCAAAGTCTTCATAATGACCTCAAATCTTTCTTTTCTTTTTTAGATTCATTGTAAGTCCCTCACACTATTGTACTCTCTGCTGGTCATTATGACCTTTTTTGCTCCCAGAAATGTGCTTTGCTTTCTGCAAAATTTAATATTACAAAAATACTCAGTCATCTATTAGAGTTTGTATTATTAATAATTATTAAAAATCATATCTATTTATGAAAACTGCACATTGAAATTGAGGTTTACATAATCTTGCTATTTTGAGGTTAAACAGACATATCAATTATTTCTTTAATCATATTTTTTCCAACTATCTAGGATTCTGTTACCTTTCATGCAGTCATATGCAAGATCAGGAGGGTTTTCCATCACTGGAAAGATCAAAACTGCACTGATCGAGAATGCAATCTATTATGGCACCTATTTGCTGATTTTTGGAGCATTTTTAATTTATGTAGCTGTAAACCCACATTTGCACTTAGAATGGTAAGAAAAGTTTTCTTCTTAACATTGTTTCTGTGTGTATTTGCATTTTTAAAAATTTATTTTTATCTCACATATGCCGATAAATAGACATTTCATTGAGAAACATATCAAGTCATGTGTTTTATAGATTCCCCAAAAAGAAATCTAATCCCTAATACTAAGAAGAAAAAATGGAATAATATATTTAAATATAGCTATTGGACGAAGAACTAATGCTTTGTCTAATAGCTGTGTGTTAACCCTTATGAATATTTTTAAGTTTTTATTTAAATTCCAGTTAGTTAATATACAGTGTACTGTTAGGTTCAGGTGTACGATCTTGTTTTCTTTTTCACTGGAACTTGAGTATTTTTTAAAAGATTTATTAATTTATTTTAGAGAGAGAGCGAACGAGTGCACACAGACACTTGAGAGGGAGGTGGGCAGAGGGAGAGGGAAAGACAGAATCTCAAGCTGACTCCATGCTGAGCCAGAGCCCCATGCGGAGCTCGATCTCACAACCCTGAGATCATGACCTGCGCAGAAACCAAAAGTCAGATGCTAACTGCCTAAGCCACCTAGGTGCCTCAGAACTTGAGAATATTTTTTTCTTTTGTTCTGACTGTAGTTTGAGGGCATATTTCTCTCTGACCTTAGATTCAGACATAATAAAATTGAAATCTATATTATGCTTGTGATCTATATAATACATATGAAGAGATCTCAGAAATTAGGAATAGAGCAGAAATGATAATTCTCACTATTGCATTCCTGAGATTTGTGTAGATGTGCCTCAAGGTAAGTTAAATTTTTAGGCTTTAACATTTTTTCAGGCTTCTATTGTTTAATGAGATAGTCCCTAATGAAAAAAAGTATCTTATCTTTGAACAAAATACATATATTTTTTGCCAGGAATTATCCTACATTCTAATTTTAACTATAATGGAAGCAGTGTTTCCTGTGTTAAAGTCTATTTCTGCAGTCACGCTCTTACTTCCCCTTAAAATACACAGATTATCTTTTAGCTGTTGCTAAAAGAGTAGCTGAGGCTTGGAAGATGCAATTTTTTTCATAAAAATCCTAGCCATCCTTTAGGGCCGTTTTCTCAAAAATTATTTAATGCTGGTTAGTTTTATTTCGCATTTTGTTGGAAAAATGTATCCATCACAACTGTCTGTGTGTGTTTCGTCTTAGGAACCAGCTTCAGACAATTGGGATAGCTGCTGCGAATACGTGGGGCCTGTTCCTTCTCGTGTTGTTGCTAGGGTATGGTTTGGTAGAAATTCCTCGGTCATACTGGAATGGAGCAAAAAGAGGTTATCTACTTATGAAAACGTATTTTAAGGCAGCCAAGCTGATGACAGAGAAGGCAGATGCGGAAGAGACTTTAGAAGAT
Source organism: Taxidea taxus jeffersonii (assembly GCA_003697995.1). Lineage (NCBI taxonomy): Eukaryota > Metazoa > Chordata > Mammalia > Carnivora > Mustelidae > Taxidea > Taxidea taxus. The sequence goes on along the minus strand of RCUC01142016.1, from coordinate 15,967 downwards.
GTCATGGAGGTATGCAAGTTTAAACCTTACGGCCAGTCACGGTTGGTTGGTTGCTGCTGCTGTTAGTACATTGGTGGGCTTTACCCTGTGGTCCTGTGTGGTCCTTCGGGATGTCCCGACCGTTAGCATGATGTCCTATTGGCTCTTCAGCTTCATGAGATGTCCCCTCCACCTTCCAACCACCAAAGATTCGGTGTGAATCTGTTCAACAGTGCAACATTATTGTCATCTTGGGAACTTTGAATAGCGCCCCTCTTTTACTCTTAAAGGTATATGAAGAAAATGAGTAATATTTCAAATACTTTGTACATTTCATAAAAGTTAGGAACTTTTAAAGGAACCTTAAAGTTATAATAGGCATAGTAAATATCAATAGTTAACTGTTTCAGTACTTAATTTTGTATAATATGGCTTAAGAATTTTAAGGAAAAATACAGTATTTTATGTACACTATATAACCAGATTGTATGGTTCATACTCAGAGTTGTGCTAACTTCATCTTAGAAAACTGTAATGCAGTGATGATTCAAGTATCTTTTAAAAACCCAAGTCTTCTGTCACTGCCACATTTAGGCCTCACTCACTGACCTCAGCTAAACTGTTACCAAGGCCATCTGGAGCGCTTTGCTTTTCTTCGGCCTGATCAAGTGCTGCTCAGGCGCTTACCCTCCTTCCCCCACTGCCACACTGTACTTCTTTCAGTTCCTTGAAACTCCCTGTGCACTTCTGCTTGGAGCCTTCAGACAGGCTGTTTGGAATATTCTTGCTCCCTCTTTTGGTTAGTTGACCTTACTCCCCCTGCTTTTTATCTCACTTTAAATCATCAGTTTATCAGAAGGCCTCCGATGCTGCTAGATTGTGCTAGATTACACAGCGCTTTCCATACCGTTTCTTTCTGAATAATGTCTGTTTTCCTCATTAAGCTAAGCTCCCAACAGGAGCAATGTCTACTGGTACAGATTATTCATAAGGTCTACATATTTTAAATTTTGATGGGTATTGCTAATTTACCTTTCAAAGAGGCTATATAATTTTGCCAGAAAACTGTATTTCTTTTTAAGATTTGTGGTTGTTTTTAGTGAGCTTGACTAGCTTTCCAGACATTTATTGACCAATAGTATTTCTTATGTGTCTTCCTAATTTTCGCTTGATTTGTAAGCACTCTCCATATATTAAGGGAGGTGATTTTTTTGGTTATATATGTATTTTTTTCATAATTTTGTCTATATGCCAGATGGTTTCCCTGCCTCCAGTTTTATATCCCTTAGGGCCATTCTCTCCTCTACAATCAGAATGTTTTTTGTAATATCCTGGTCAGTTCTCTTGCCTCCCAGCCTTTGAACATGCCATTTCTTTTGTCTAGAACAGTGGTTCTCACTTTTTAAAAAATTCATTACTATTATAGAATATTGCTTTTCTTTGGGAACTACTGGTTCTAAAGATTCCCCTCCCTGACCCCCTTTATACCTTTATAGCTTTCATAGTCACTGAATTGCTTATTACCGCACCACCAGCTGACAGTCTTTAAAGACCTGTAACATCATGTCTTCTACTGCACCCTCCTGCATGGATTGTGGTGACTTTACGCCTAGCCCAATGCTGGCATCTAGTGTGTTCTTAATAAACAAATGTGGAACGAATAAGTCGTTGGAAAGGAGCAGGTGGTTTGTGATGTTTGTTGCCTGTTGCTTCCTCTGGTTTCTTCATTGTGTTTTAGATAATGAGATAATTGAGCTTCCTAAGGAAGGTGGAGGGGCACAGCATCACAGATTTTCTGGTCCTTCATGACTTTTTTTATAATGCTTACTTACCTTTGTGTACCAAGTAAGCAAATGATAAGGGAATAAATCTTAGAAAGTAGTAAAAACCTGAGGGTATAGGTATTGCTATTCTAGAACTATGTATTTTTACTTATGTTCTTAAGAACTTTTATTCAGTGAATGGAGCTTCATGTATATGCTGAGTAGTCTGGGTTGGAATTAAACTTGTGAGAACATATATAGTACCTAGAATAGTCTCATTTGAAATGCATGATGTATAGAAATGGAAATATTTTTATTCCTCTTACTGTTTTTATAGGAGGTTCGCAAAGTGAATGAAAGCATCAAGTATAACCACCCTTTGAGAAAATGTGTGGATACAATACTTAAAAAGGTAATTAAGCATATCCTCATCTTTTTTCTTTTGACATACAAATTTATAGACTAGAATATTATAATAAAAGTATGAGAACAGCCTATGACTAAGGTCTTCCCATCTCCTTCCCAATTTCATGGAAATACTAACCATAAACCAGTAGTAACCTGCACTTAGAATTTGTTCCAGTTGTTATTACAAGTTTGACATTTAATTATTGGCAATATTTTTCATTGAAATATAGATGTAGAGGTTATGTTAAATGATGTGTAGTAATTGCTGTGACTCAGCAATGGAGATGGACCTTTACAGTTTCTAAGTGTCATTGAATGTGGCATATCTCCTTAATAAACTAGGGCCTCAGTGCTCTCTTTCACTCACTTCCTGTGTGTGAGTTTATGATATATGAAGTACATTGTAAACTGAATGACCCTATGAGATATTTAACACATATTTAACAGGAAGCAATGCAATTAAGGTTTTGCTGCATTGGGGTTGAATTAGGGGTATTTATATACTTCCAAAATGATTATATCAAAAATGAGCTGCTCAGTCATTGTCTTTGTAACCATAGAACCACTGAACTATTTCTTTTCCTCTATCTTAAATCTATTATATTATTACTAGCTAGTGTTCCCTTCAGCTAAGATAATGGTCATGAGAATCAGTTTTCTCATCATTTCTCTTACATTGCTATCTTTTGAGATCAGTTCAGGGAGATTAAGTAACTTGCCCAAGTTCAGGTAAGTAATGAAAGACTAATAGGGCAGATGACTCCAAATCATATATGTGTTTGTTTTTCTGTACCACACCTTTAAAAATTCAGCATCTCGGATATGTTGTGATTCATCTTCATTTTAGGTAGAAAAATAATTGATCAGGTACCTACATAGCCTAATCCTTTCAAATACTAGTTGCTTCATGTAGGTTAGCTCCCTTACCCTACCAGTAGCAAGTATATCTGATCATAAAGGTTAATATTAAAATGGATAAAAAGATACTCAATACATCTAAAATATTTTGAAGGAAATGTCAGCAACTAAAAGTCCAGCTGTTTAGAGATGCCAGTAAAGGAGGAAGATGTTTTTGAGTAAATTAGACATGCCCAAGAATGGAAGATTTTGTAGTAAAAATAAAATTTTAATTTTTTGCAAATGAAATTTAAAAAAAATCTGCTTGTCCCTTTTAGTGCCCTACAGAGTATCAGGAAAAAATGGGTAGGAACATGGATGATTATGAAGATTTTGATGAAAAACATAATACCTACCCAAGTGAAAAGAGTCTGGTAAAACTACATAAGCAGGTAACTTTATTAATAATAGCTTTTTTGCTTGCTAAGGATCTTAGTTAGCTTTATAATTACTGCCCACAAAAAGGGAATTTGGAATAAATGTATATTTGAAACTTTCTTTGATTCTGTGCTTTGAGCCTGTGTTTTAACTGTGTATTTCTCAACAGAGGTACTCTTGGTATTTGGGGATGGAGAATTATTCAGCCAGCCGAATTGTTACATATATCCTAGAATATTAACATCCTTGGCCCAACCCAGTAAATGCCACTAACACTTTGCCATTGTTTTGATAACCAGCATCTTCCTGAAACACTGTTGGATCAGAACACTGACAGATAATATCCAACCCCGCCCCCGTTCTCTTTTATAGGTGATTTATTCAGTTCAGAGGCACCGTCGAACTCAAGTACAGTGGCGGATTCTTTTAGAGCAAGCGTTTTATCTAGAAGATGTAGCAAAAAATGAAACTAGTGCTACTCATCAGTTTGTTCACACCTTCCAGTCACCAGAGCCAGAAAATAAATTTACCCAGTATTTTTATAATCCTACAGTTGGTATGTAATTTCACATAAATTTCAAAATTTAATAGTAATTTTTTCTAGAGGAAAAAAGTGTATATTTTCACCAGTGCGGAGTTGAATTCTATTTGTATTATTTGACATATATCATGTGGTAATATTATATATCTGATAAACATCCTCCTCTAAAATTACTGGTTATGTTAACAGATAACCTGTCAGTTTGCACTGTTACTTCAAAGTTAATCAAAATCCTATGCAAAAATATATGCATACATGAAGAATATTATGTATTCATAATATATACCTAAAATAATTAGAATTGTAAGCAATTTTACATCACAAGCTTGGGTCCCTTCTTCAATCTTGATATACTACTAAGCTATTCCCCTAAGAAGTCCTCTTTATTTGCATCTGTTGGTCTATTTACATGTCCTACACTAAGTAGTCATAATTATTTCATTCTCTTTAATGATTATTTATGACACTCTTCAAACATTATCAGATTTAATATGAAGAACTTAATGAAAACATACCAAAGTGTCATAGTATTAGAACTTCCATTTACCTTGTTTATCTAAATAAACAATTATGTTCACTTGATTCTCTTTCTCATGTTTGGTTTTGAGTACAAAGACATAATGGCCATAACATATCTTGGAAAACTTCAGCAAAGATCTTTTCTAATTGGATAAAAGAAATACTTGTTTTCATTCATTTAACAAATATTTGAGAACATACATGCTATCTCTTGTTGGGTGCTTGGTATATATCAATAAATATAAAGACGACTTCCTCTTTATGGAGTGAGAAAAACAGGCAATGTACACATAAAGGTGTGAAGAAGGTGCTGAGTAGGTAATTGGCTGTAGAAATGGGAGTTAGGGGGAGAAGTCTGGTCTACAAATATAAATCAGGGTGTCATCAGTGTATCAGTGAGCCTTGGGTCAGAATAAAATCAACAAAGAAGTGATTGGGTTAGAGAAGACAAACCCTGAAGACCAATCTGAGGCACTCCATAAGGTAGACTTCAGCTTCATGAAGAGGAACCAGGAAAAGGCTAAATGGGAAGTGGCCAGGGAAGTAAGGAAAAGGCTAAATGGGAAGTGGCCAGGGAAGTAGGAAGAAAAGCAGGATGGTGAGATGTCTTGAAGCAAGGGGTATGTAAAGTACCTTTCCAGATGTTGTAGATGGGTCTACTGTCATGCCCATGAAGCCTTGACCGCTGGATTTCAGAGAAGTGACGTAGAGGTGGAGGGAATAGGAAAGCCCAGTTGAAGTTTAAAGAGCAATTAGAAGCTGGGAGAATAGAAAACTCTCAAATGTTTTGCTTATAGAAGGGAGTAGAGAAAAGTGGTAGCTGAAGGAGGATGGCAGGGTCAAGATCAGTTATAGCATGTAATTTGGGAATGATGCCTTAGAGGAAATGTAATGAGAGAAGAGAATGGCTGGGATGATGTCCCTGAGGAGGAGAGATGAAATGGGAAATAGTGAACAGCGCAGAGAATGCCCTTCGATTAGGAAGTGAGGCACAAATGTACCTGAGCAGGTAAAAAGTGGTAGTGGTGGGAACTTGGGGAGGCTCCCTTCTGCCAGCTTCTCAGTGAAATGCTGAGAATGAGTGTAGGGGAAGAAATTTTGGAGATTTGAAGAAACAAGAAAAGGTACAAAATAGTTGCTAAGGAGAGAAAGCATGGGAGAGGATTGGTGAATTGTAGTAAGCTAGCCGGGCAGTGCTCAGGGTCCACCTGAAGCTGGGGATTAAACATTTAGAGTGAAAACAGTCGGCAAAGGTATGTGTCTTCTGCAGGGAGCAGCTCCCAGAGCAGCCAGAGGGTTGGATCTAATCAGGGTGCGGTTTCACTTAGCAGGGGCAGGTAGGAAGAGAGGGCAAAGAAATTGGGATGTTGGAGAGTAATTATCCTCAAAGATTGTGGAATTGGAGCTGGTAAAGAAAGCAGCAGGATACCAGGGTGTTAAGGCGGCAATACAAAAGGTGGTAGAATGATGGAATATTGGTTCAGGTAAGGTCAGGCAGTGGAATTGGCATATTAGGTGAAGATATTGCTTGGAAACAGGGCCACTGTAATGAGATTAAAAGGGCAGGAGTTATTGGCAGTAAGAGGTTTAGGGATGGCCTTGGGAATGAATTCTGAAGACACAGTGGAGGATGAGATCACAGGAGGAAAGGGGAGGGCAAGGATGTGAAAGAAGACCCCAGGGTACTGAAAAGAAGGATCACCAGTACGGACCTTGAACTCACCAGGAACTGTGCGGAGAGTAGGGTTGAAAGATTTATTAGAGTGTGAGCCAAGAGCTCCCACCTCAGTGAATGAAGTGAAAATACAGCTTTTCAATTTGGGGAACTTTTTTTTGTTGTCTTTTATTTTTTACCTAAAGTCAGACTGAACTGAAAGTTGCCAGAATAGTAAAAAGAATTCTTGTATGTCCTTCACCCACATTCTCCACATGTTAACAGTTTACCATATTCGTTTGCTTTTCTTTCTCTCTGTATATATATTTTTCCTTAACCTTTTCAGAGTTGAATCCAAACATGATGACTTTTTGCTCCTCAAAGTTTCAGCATCTATGTTCTAAAAATAGAGACATTTCCCTATATAACCAAACACAATGACCAGATCAGGGAATGAACTTTGATAACAACTGTTATCTATAGACCTTAATCAGATTTTGCAAATGGTCCCAAAAATATTCTTTGTTGAAAATCCCAGGGGCGCCTGGGTGGCTCAGTGGGTTAAGCCTCTGCCTTTGGCTCAGGTCATGATCCCAGGGTTCTGGGATTGAGCCCGGCATCAGGCTCTCTGCTTAGCAGGAAGCTGCTTTGTCCTCCTCTCTCTCTCTGCCTGCCTCTCTCTGCCTACTGGTGATCTCTGTCTGTCAAATAAATAAATAAAATCTTTAAAAAATATACTATTCGAAAATCCCAGATCATGCATCGCATTCAGGTGTCATGTCCCCTTAGTTTCCTTTCATCTGGACCAATTTCTCAGAGCCTCTTTCTGTTTTATGACATTGATATTTTCGGAGACTCTAGGCCTGTGTTTTATCGGGTGTCCCGGAATATGAGTGTGATACTTCCTCTGGTTGGATGCAAGTTTTGCATTTTTGGTGGGAATACTGCTCCAGTGATGTGGTGTTCTCAGTGTTCCATGGCCAGAGGCACGTGATATCAGATTGTCGCATTCCTGGTGATTATTGAGTGACGAGGAGATCTGCCTAGTTCCTGCCTTGTGAACTTAGTATTTTCCTCTTTGCAGTTATGTATCTTGTACGAAATATTTTGAAACAGGGTGAATACTATGTTCCTCTTTATGGTTTTTCTTTTTTTTTTTTAATTTTTTTAAGATTTTATTTATTTATTTGTTAGAGAGAGAGAGAGCACAGGCAGAGAGGCAGGCGGAGAAGCAGGCTCCCTGCCGAGCAAGGAGCCCGATGCGGGACTCGATCCCAGGATGCTGGGATCATGACCTGAGCCGAAGGCAGCCGCTTAACCAACTGAGCCACCCAGGCGTCCCATCTTTATGGTTTTTCTAATCATCTTTTTCTTTTCTCTTCCAGAATGGTACTGGGAATGTCTCTTGCGACCATGGTTTTATAGGATACTTGCCGTGGTTTTGTCCATCTTCTCTGTGATTGTTGTGTGGTCAGAATGCACATTCTTTAGTACGACACCTGTCTTATCCCTCTTTGCAGTCTTCATACAGCTGGCGGAAAAAACTTACAACTATATTTATATCGAGGTCAGTTGATTTTATATCTGTCATAAACGTGTGTCAGTTCATAGTATAGTTTTTAACTGTTGTCTTTTTCTTTATATATTCTAGTAATGAGGAAAGCAGTGAAGTTCCCCACAGTGTTACTATTCAGTCTTTCAAAAATGAGCTTCATCCATTTACCCAGATTATAAAAACTTAGAACTGTGTTTGAGGAGAGATGATAGGGCAGCAGATAGTGCAGAATTCTTTTCTAAGAATACTTTGATCCTGTTTGTGCCAGTGAAGCTACATAACTTAGAGTCTTCATGAGGAGAAGGGCCAAGGGAGTGGGAGGACAGCCAAGGGAGTGGGAGAATGGGCTCACTTCAGGTGGTAGATCTGAAACTCATAGACAGGATGTTGAACGGGTTGAGATGTAGATTTTTTTTCATAAATTCATTTTCTTATGTGGTTAAGAAAAACTGTTACAATGTTTAAATTTTAGACTGTCAATAAATGTTAGCTGGAAATAAAGGATAATGCTTGGGGACATACAAAAGTGCTCGAGTCCATTTGTCTTAAACTGGTTTTGCTTGTTTTTCAGATTGCTTGCTTCCTTTCCATCTTCTTTCTCAGCATCTGTGTTTATTCTACTGTGTTCCGGATTCGTGTATTTAACTATTATTACTTGGCCTCACATCACCAGACTGATGCTTACAGCCTTCTTTTCAGTGGCATGTAAGTGGGATGGTATTTGGATACATGGGACTGACTCCATCGCACACGTTCTTTGGATCTCTCATTTATTTCTTGTCCTTTATGGGTGTTCCACTGACACCTGTGTTTATGTGAGCTTGTTGATTCGGTTTAAGCATTAGTTAGATGTTTGATTGCTAGCTAAATCCTTCTTGAAGTTTAAGGTTACTTATAGGCTTCCTAGGTTAGGGAGGAAAGGAAAAGACAGCTTGGATTTACAAATTAGAGATTCAATAAATAGATTAATAAATACTAGGACCATTTGAGAGTTTAGAGGCTAAGTCAGACCTAGAGAGTTCTGAGATTCCATGGCATCAAAGTGCATCATAAAGGGCTTACGAAAATGAACAAGAATAATAAGAGATTTAGCAAGAGGGTAGAGTGACAGCTCTAGCTTGGGCTATTGTTTGTCCCTATTGTTTAATCAGTCATAATGGTATTTATAAAGGGTGGACTTCGGGAAGTTCACAGAGGAATCCGTGTATGAAGTATCTTTTAACCAACTGAGCCACCCAGGCACCCGTGTCTGAAGCATCTTGAAGGTTTTTTTCTTTTACCATTTTTCCTCCAAATAATTGTAGAGTCATAGGAAGTTGCAAGTATAGTCCAAGGTGTCTTATTAACCTTCACCCAACTTCCCCGAATGGAGTCATTTTATGTAGCCATTGTACCATATCAAAAGCAGGGATTTTACACTGAGAGGTTACTGTTAATTAGATTATAGACCTTATTTAGTTCTCACCATTTTTATCCTTCATCTGTGTGTGTGTGCATGTGTAGATTGATGTACCCACCACCACAATCAAGATACAGAATTGTTCGATCACACAAAATAACGCCTCATATTGCCTCTTTGTATTCACATCTCCCTCATTTTCCTCTCCCCTCATTCTCCAACTCTAGTTCTGTGAGGCTCTCTTTTGAGCTGGACAAAACTGAGCTCTAGCAGTTCTTTGTACCTGAAGTTGTCAGAGTGGTGTACTTTGATACAACTTCAGGTCTTTGTGTAGTAAGTACAGTTTCCTCTTGAGGATACTGCTGTCCTTGCCATACAGAGACAGATTACACAGATGAGAGACTTGGAAGAAGTGCATCCAGAAATTTTGAGGCTAAAAGCAGTGGCAAACACCACGAAAGGAGGCAGCCTGAGGCCGGAACTTTGCCATGTAGGTGTTGATGTTTTAGGGAGATGCAATTAATAGGATTTTCAGAATGTCTCTCAAGTAAGGACAGTTCACGTTAAGAATTCAAGATAAATATAATACAAAAGGATGAAAATACTAGTTATATTTCCATATGATAAAATGGATTTTGCTACCATATTTTTTACATACTCTGTTTATCAATGCTTACTACAGGTTATTTTGCCGCTTGACTCCTCCTTTGTGTCTTAATTTCTTGGGTTTGACTCATATGGACTCATCCATCTCTCACCAGAATACACAGCCAACCGCTTATACATCTGTAAGTATGGTCAGAACACAGTTTTTTTAGAGTCATTGTCTCTAGGAGATGTATTATTGTGGAATTTCTTTTTAATCCCAACAAAGAAGTTCTGTAGTGTGATTAGGATCTTTTTTTTTAATATCAGACTTTCTTTTAAAGGTTATATATGTAATACTAATGACGCGATAAAAATTACTTTGCTCTCTTTTATTGTAAAAAAAGTTTTTTGGTTCACATAGGTTGTGCAGCTGAGCAGTATCAGTAGACCTCATTATTAGCTTTTCTATTTATCATCTTCATGTACACGATCATTTTCAGTAATATTCACAAAATATTAATTAGGTAAAAACCTTAATACACAAGCAAATTCAGATATAATTGACATATAACGTTGTATTAGTTTAAGGTGTGCAGCAGAATGATTTGTTGTACTTATCTATCTTGAAATGACTGCCATAGTATCGTTACTTGGCATCCATCACCTCACGCACTTCCAAGTTTTTTTTTCTTGTGATGAGAACTTAAAAATCAGTCCATTTAGTGCTTTATTTCTACTTTGTGAGAAGTCCAAATTTGTTAATATGGTTGGTTATGAGTGAATTTTCTAATGGTGGAATGGTGGAAAGGAATGAAAAATATAGAACTGTATGACTTTAACTTCTTCTTCTTCTTTTTTTTTTTTGCTCTTTAGATTATGGGTTCTATGAAAGTTTTATCCTTTATTGCAGATGGATTCTATATATATTATCCCATGTTGGTGGTAATTCTCTGCATTGCTACTTACTTTAGGTAAGAAGCGTAACATCGCTTTTTTTTTTTCTTACTCTTTCTTACTCTTGTCCAATCTGGATATCCTTTCTCCTTATAACTCTTTTAAGTATTTACTGGTTAGCTTTTGGTTGTTGTTTGTTTTATTGTGGCTTTGGGGGTACTGGATGTAGTTTAAAGGATTTAAGTGATGAAGTCAGGCTCTCCTTCTGAAGGTATTTTTAAGAGAAGTACAGTCATTCTTTTACAAGTATTTAGGCTACAAAATGATAGGATTGATGACAGAATGTTAACTCTAAGTCCTGGCCTTCAACACTGATAGGCCGTGTAGCTTATAAAATACCCCATGCCCATCTTTTATCCAGTAATATAAATGAGCCTTAGGGCTTTCCCCATAGTCATTGCTGGGTTTTGAGGGGCCTCAGACCTTTGCCAGCACAAAACATCAGATGGGGAGCAATTGTAATTAGGCTGTATGTACAAGGCTGGAAAGGACACAGGCTACTATTTTTTATAGGATTAGAAAAAAGTGATTGATTCTTGGCTAGGGTAGGACTCAAAAGCAGGTAAAGACAGATGTGCTTAGCTTCTAACACCCTATCTTCCCTACTTGCACATGTCAGGGGCCCTCATCCTGTCCTGGGTCTACCCTCTTCACTGACTGCTTCAGTGCTCCGTGACACGTCAAAAAGACCACTCAAAAAATATTTATTTATTTATTTATGTACTTGAGAGAGAGAGAGTGTGCAAGCATCTGCGAGTAGGGGAGGGGCAGAGGGAGAGGAGAGAGAGAATCCCAAGCAGACTCCATGTTGAATGTGGAGCCTGGGGCTGGGCTGGATCCCATGACTCATGAGATCACAACCTGAACTGAATGAAACAAAGAGTCAGACACTTAACCAACTGAGCCACCCAGGTGTCCCTAAAAATAAATTTGTTGATGTTAGTCAGTTTGTTTTTCTGATGAAAATGTTTCATTAAAGTGATTTTCATCACTTTTCATTTATATTTTCTAATACTGTTTTGTAGTTATTACAGATAATATATGTATACTCAATAAGAAGCTGTTGAGTAAACAGACAAGTTGAATGTTTTAAAACATTTTACCTTCTTGTAGGTAAAATAAAATAAAACTGTTAATATGAACTGATGATAGTACATCTAACTTTCAAGTTTTTTTCTGAAGGTAGAAAAGACAATAGGTTTGTGAAAATGTGTCATCATTGTGAAAATGATGTAGTAAAGGAAGAGACCGTACTTCATATGTCCAAAACTTAGTTTATTTATTTTAAAAGTTTATAAAACTAGTAATGAAACATTAGGAGCTTGTGATGTGTGATATAGGACTTCACATGTTAGTAGTTATATTTGCAAGATGAGCATCTCTGCTTACATTAGTAGATTATTATATGGATCAAGGAATAGATGGGCTTGTGCTTCATCAACTATAAAATCTTAACTATAAAGATTTATTATGTCTTGAAAGGTCCGTAATCAAAGGAGCGAGACTGATACAAAGCGAAAGTCAAGCAAAGCTTTATTTTGCGCCAAGCATCGAGAATCAAACTGACTGGTTGGGGCCGTCTCTTACAAAGAGGCAACCCCTCTCAGCCTCACAGACTAACTTGTATAGAGGAAAAGCCACATGGTTGAGCCTGGCTACACACAGGTGGCCAATGAGATTGCAGCACAGCGAAACCTGCACAGTCATGCTGAGTCACACACGGGTGGCCAATGAGATTTCAGTTTACCCTAGTAGATTTATGCACACCCCACTGATTGGATGTCTCCACCTGGCTTGACACACCCTTGTATCTGGGCTTTGCTACCTGGGACTGGTTTCCCGGACTTGTTTTTTAGTAAATTCCTCTGGGAGGGGCAGGGTCAATCTAAGTTTACTGCATAAATAACAAAATGGCTCCCTCTGGCTAAGTAGGCCCTTACATGTCTAAAAGGAAAATTATTAATCCATTAAAGGTTTTGTTTTAGAGTTAAATGGGATAAACTTTGAGGGCCAGTTTGTCTTTTAGGAAAAGAAAGGCCAGATTCTTTAATTTTCAAATTATGTCTCAAAATAGATGTGCTATTATAGAGACATATGAAGCAGTTGCCTTAGTGACATTTTAATGTAACTTGCTTTATAGGTTTCTTTTCTTCATAGGTTTCATTTTCTTTTGAAATGCTGCCATAATTAGTCAATTCCCATGTTTTGTTTTGTTTTTTTTAAGATATATTTATTCATTTTTTGAGAGAGAGAGAGAGAGAGCACGTGCACGCTCACAGAGGGGGGAGGGGCTGAGAGAGAGGAGAGAGAGAATCATGAGCAGACTCCCTGCTGAGTGCAGAGCCCAGGGTGGGGGGGGCTTGATCCCACCACCCTGCGATCATGACCTGAGCTGAAATCAAAAGTCAGTTGGATTCTTAACCAACTGAGCCACCCAGGCACCCTACTAATTCCATATTACTAACAACGCAGCCATCCCCCGAGTTAATATCCAGATTTAACTGCATAGAGAGTGTAAGGCTGTTTCCTGACACTTTAGAAAAAGTTATGACCATCCCACAGTCAAAGATCTAGTTTAGGGTTTCTCACCCTGGGGTATCGTATTCCCACAAGGATGAAAATAGTAAGGGAATTTTAAAGTAATTGAATTAGCATGACCATCTACCCCAAACCCCACTGTTGCTCAATGGTAAATAGTATATTAAAGCATGGAGATATATTATGATTTTTTCCACATCGTCAGATTTACACAGTCAGATTTTTTACATATTGGTCATGTAAAATGGAAGACCTTCACTTTCTTGTAGCTGCTCTACTGTTTTCTTTCCTCCCAGCGTGCCCACACCCCAGCCTTCACTCCCCCCACACACCCACACACATTCATTCCCCAATTTATCCTTCTTCTTCTCTCCCCCTCTTGCTCCATGTATGTGTTCAGGCTTTTACCATTAGGAGTACATCATTGAAAATATCTGAAAACTAAGGCAATAAAAAGAGCTTGGTCTTTGTTTTGTCTTGGATTTAAATCCCAGCTTTATTTTTATTTATTTATTTATTTATTTTTAAGATTTTATTTATTTATTTGATAGATAGAGATCTTAAGTAGGCAGAGAGGCAGGCAGAGAGAAAGGAGGAAGCAGGCCTCCTGCTGAGAACAGAGCCTGATGCCTGGCTTGATCCCAGGGTCCTGGGATCATGACCTGAGTCAAAGGCAGAGGCTTTAACTCACTGAGCCACCTAGGCGCCCCTAAATCCCAGCTTTAAAACTTACTAAATGATCATTAGCAAGTATTTAACCCCCTGAGCCTGTTTCCTTATCTGTAAAGTGATTATTTCTTAGGATTACAGTAAGAATAAAATAAGAGAGTATCTGTAAATTGGCTGATGTATATAGTAGGACCTTAACAAATATGAATCCTGCCCATCCATCCATTGCTTCTTTCCTTGCGTGACTACTTTCAGAGTATTCTTGTCCTATACAACAGTGAGGATTAAAGTAAATACCAAATAATATAAAATAATAGCCCTCAGATAAGATGTAGTAATAAATTCTGAATGTGTAATTAAAGTTATTTAAATGGAATTGACTAGCTCTCAGGTTACTTAAAAAAAATTGAACATGAAAATCAACTTGCATAATTCTAAACCAGATTATTTTACACTTGGGAATACCGGTTGTGTGTGTATTTTCAGCATTAAAATTGTTCGAATATAAGAAAAGAATCCATTGCATTTGTATTATAGCCATTGTTTTGTATTGTGTAATTTTCTGAAGGTATACTAATGGCCCAAATCAATTTATTTTTGGAAGAAATCTGGGTATGGTACACACCATGTCAGTGAAGTACCTGCTATATAAACTTAGAAAGAGAAATAAGCCCTTCTTGAAGAAAGACAAGTATAACTGTAACTTGCTATGATAACTAATAATAAAATATAGGCTTCTTTGCGGTGACAATACTAAAGAATGGTTTATCTAAACATTTACAATAGAAATAATGCTTGTCTTTTTAAAAATCTACTTTTATTAGTTTGGGAACCCGTTGTTTGAATCTACTTGGTTTCCAGCAGTTCATGGGAGATAATGATATGACATCAGACTTGGTTGATGAAGGAAAAGAATTAATCAGACGAGGTAAGATTTGTCTTTTAAAAGTAATGAAAGGAAAGCACTAAGACTCAAAATACAACATTAGTGTTTATATAATTTGTAATTTTTAATTTCTCGTAAGAAATTAATGTTTTGGGGGGCACTTGGGTGGTTCAGTCGGTTAAGCATCTGCCTTTGGCTCAGGTCATGATCCCAGGGTTCTGGGATGGAGCCCCACATCAGGCTCCCTGTTCAGTGGAAAGCCTGCTTCTCTCTCTCCCTCTGTTGCTCCCCCTGCTTGTGTGCATGCTCTCTCTCTGTCAAATAAATAAAAATCTTAAAAAAAAAAAAGAAATTAATGTTTTTTAGCTAAAAATCTACGTACAGTCTTCATAGCAAAAATAATTTGAAAACAAATGGTGGTTTCATCCATCTTTAAGAAATACTGCAGCAGAAATTTAGTCTGTCCTTAACTAAATAATGCTCTTGAATGGCATTGGAGTCATTTTGGTGTTTTTGTGGAAACAGATTTGCCAAGCTCAATCCAACTATAAAATTCATGAGTTGAAAGAATCATCAATTTGATACCACACAGGAAATCATTCAGACCAAGGCTGGGTTTGAGAATGTGATGAACATTAACACCCCGTTAGAATACATGGCACTCTACTAGAATCTAATCCCGACACTGAATGTATCAAATTCCCTGGTGTTTGAGTGATGGTAGGGAAAAAAGAAAACAAAACTCGAGTGTGGGGACATTGGTTCCTAGACATTCTCCCTACGTAGGTCTGGAGCTTTTGTGTGATCATTAGTTAAATGTAAGCCAAAATATGTTGTAGCTTCAATAGAAGCTGTTGTATCCTTGAAATTCTCTCCTAGAAAGGTGGAGTCTAGTTGATATAATGGTTCTACTGCCTTTAACATTAATTAGATCTCATCTGAAGTATCATATTCAGTCCTGGGTAAGATTTCAAGAGTAGAACTTATAAGCTAGACGGTATTTAGAGAAGGACAGCCAGAACTATGTAACTGTAGAATATATCCTATGCAAAAACAAAAACAAAAACAAACAAAAAACTCCCCCAAAAAACAAAACTGAGTTTGTAGCCTGAAGAGAATAAGGGAAAGGACTTTTATGCAGAAAGAAGTATCAACTTCATTTTGAAGGTAAGGCGAAGAAAAATAAGTTATCCAGAATTTGAGATCATCATGAGGAAGAACTTTTTCCTCACTAAAACT